>JADGJA010000310.1:0-24438 GCA_027596035.1 Thoreauomyces humboldtii
GGTGTAGTAGTCTAGCAGTGGTGAGGGGCTCGAGAAGGGGGCGTGAGGCTGGAAGTGCTTGGTTTTTGTTCGAGTGCCCTCAGGACAGACTCCTGACAGATAAAGCCCCATGCGTCGCCCCGATGCTTTCGCGGTGCTCGTGGCCGATGTCTTTCGGTTTCGGAGGGGCGGGCTTTTCGGACCATGACAGGTGCTGGCTGCCACACGGCCTCCGGACCACAGGACACTGGAAACTCTATACCGTTGTCATCCAACTTCCAGGCGGCCATTCCTTCAGCCGGCGGTCGTCAAGGGGGGAGATCTTCATTTCCGGAGGAAAGCCATGAGACAAGAGAGAGAGAGGGAAAAGCCGGAGTTCCGGAGCGGAGATCGCTGGAGCATTTGTGGTTTGTGAAGCGTGTCCCGTGGCGTCAACCCTCCCAACTGTCCGCTGTCCACTTGCTCCAGGCTTCCCCTTCCCCACCATCAGTACCATATACCGGTGGGTGCGACTGCGAAAGTCGAGGGAGGCAGAGGTCCGCTTCCGAACTGCACACACCTTTGTGTACAGCAGTTACCGCATGCAGCGAGCGAGCTTCTTTGACTCGAGTGCGCTACAAGCGTCCAGTTGCCAAAGGCATCAGCTGTTTATCAGGATTGGGAAGGAGTATCCTGGATGGGCACAATGCTTGGGAACTGGAGGGAGGATCTGGGGAACAGTTTCGAGAGAACAAGATGTGATTGGGAACGCATTGAAAAGTGCTGACGGATAGGAAAGGGAGCGCACCAAACAGACTGTCATCGTATACAAGTCGTAAAGACATGGAGGATATTACCGTACGCCGATGGAATACGCCCCTTTCGGTTGTAAGAAACAGTACAAAAGCGGGGTCGAAGCTACTGTAACAACTGAAGGGTGAGTGACATGCAAAAAGGCGAGAATGTCGCACCGGGGAAAACACTTCGAGGGAGCCTGGCCGCAGACCCAGAGAGCAGGGCCAAAGACGGCTCTCTGAGACCTTTTTTTGCGCGACGCTGGAATATGAGGCTGTCAGCTCTTAGACTTTTGGTCTTTTCATGTGCCGTCTCTTGTGGGAATTTCACCTTCTCGATGTACCCCACCTCCCAAGACTCAAGGCCCCCGTTTCCGGTCTCGGAAAGCCTGGCCGAGTCTCCCGATTGGGGCTTTTTGCCCTCAATAACCTCAGTGAGCCTTTCCCACGCCACCGACAGCTCCCGACGGATCAGGTCGCTGACAGGCTTGCCGTTCTCCTGGCTCAAGCCAGGATCCCGGTAAAGCCCGTAGCACTTGCCGCGAGTGCCAGTGGGACGGGGAATCATATTGTCTCTTCTGAGCGCGGCCATGGCTTGGGCGCATCCGAAGCAGGAGCGCTCCGAAACTGACAAAACGATCCGCTTGTCGTTTGGGAACTGTTCGATGAAATAGCGAATTATCGACATTTCAGCGTGCATGACGAGTCCGACGGGGCTCGACGGGAATCTTTGCATGCGATTCTGAACGTCGGGTTTCTGTATGAACTCCTCAAACCTTTCCTCGGTTATGCCACCATCGGCCACGAGGTGCTGGTGAGCGATCTTCTGCCAAGATCGTATCTCGACCGACAGCTTGGCTGCCGGGACAGAGGAAATCACGCGTAGAAGCTTCGGCTGAGCTTCATGCGCGCGAAATAGTTGCTTCACTGCTTACGGATATTGAAGAACCTTCGCTATGACTTTCGCCAAAGATGTGTGAGGGCCGCTTTCGTCCAGAATCCGAAAAAGCTTGCTCGTGTCGCTTCCTCTCGCCTCCATGCAGAGAACAAAAAGCAAATCAACCTTTGTCTCGGGGGTCATGGCCTTCCATGCGGCATCTCCGATTGATCGGATCTTTTCCACTTGGTTCCAAAACTCTTGAAGCGCTGCGGAAAGTAAGCAACATGGAGAATTGGTACCGGTTAAAGCGCGAAACGTACAGTTTCTGACTTACTCTCAGCAAAACTGTCGACGCTTGCTTTGGCCTCTGCCCAGGCGTCCGGAGTATCCATTTTGGCAATCTGTTGTTCGATGAAAGATGTGACCGCGGGGAGCTTCGAGGAGATGTATCGAAAGGAAGTGTCGGATATACGTTGCATCTTCTCCCTGAGCTCTTCCATGTTCCCCTGGATCGCCTTGCGCAAAGCGGCCCCGCCTCCGTCTTCGCGGAGAACACGGCCAGACTCTTCTGCTCGATCGGCTGCTTCCTTCGGCTCGCGGTTTACTGCGATGTAGATGTACATTCGGGGAGAACCATCCTCCTGTACCAACCGCTGAGCGACGGCGACCACGTTGTCACCGGCGATGACACGAAAAAGCGCATCTCCGATTCGACGACGATCAAGCTCGTCTGACCGGGTGCTATCTTCCAGCATGGATTTACTGGAACGGGCCCTCGAGTTCGTGAAGGTCGGATCGTAGGACTCAAAGAAAAGCATCTGTTCCGCAAGTGACGTTTCTTCATTCTCGCTCATCTGGACCCGTAAGGGTTATGTCGAAAGGGACAGGTCTGCCAAGGCTGCTTTTGAGATCGGCGGAGGTAGGAGGCGGCATGTTGCTATAATTGGTTCTTCTGTTAACGGGCGTTCTGCTAGGCGTTCTGGGTGGTGTCAAACCTTGCAACGGGCTATTTCAAGATTTCAAGGCCCTCCATATAGAGTCATATCACATCTAAATTTAAAGCATGCCCATTGTAGTTCTGAGTCAATAAGAGTCTCATCGGCATATTACTTGTACTGTAGGCAGCTGTCCAAAAAAGGCATGTCGTGCGGTCGGATCCGCGCAATACGGCTTCTTGAAAGAGTGATGAAAGGATGCGGCAAGTACTTCGGGATCTTCGGTGGGACTATCCGTCACAGGCGTCTCCACGTGGGATCCGTCCCGATCGTGCATGGGGACCTGTGACAGAGACGTGAGAGAATGTTCACGGGCCAGTCCGCGGAGCAGGAGAGCCTTGAGGACGAGGCTAGGAGCGACACTCCTAGGCGGATGCCTTGTCATAACGGATTGGTATATGACAGATCCAGAATGATGCATGGGACTTCCAACCCGACAATTGCCTGGTGGACAGCAAGATCATCGGGTAAAAGATCATTCAGACTGTGGCCAACCTGCAAACCTTCGACGAGACATGTTGCTTCGTAAACTATCAGCACAACCGGTCAGCTTCTCACCGCCTTCCAGAGAGTTTGACCTCCTCATACTTCTCTACACGATTCGACTTTGGCCCCTTGCGTGGGCTGAGGGAAAAGTCCACGCAGCACGTCCTTTTTACACATATTTCTGACCTCGGGGCCCACTTCGATCACTCGGGCTCAACGGAAAGACGATTGACCGCATTCTGCTTCCTCCTCGAGCTGCCAGTCCAATTCGCCTGGCCCGTGTTCACATCCATGTTGGTTTCCGGACTGTGCCTTCCTCTGGTGTACGCTGAAGACACCGAGCACAACGAAGGCAAAGAGGTCGCGAAGAAGCCCACGCTCGATACAGTACGATCGAAACCCGCACGCCGACCTACCCACGCTCCCCGCTTCCGTTCAGTCCCCATCGCCGACCCGAGATGATGCCCGCCGGCCAGCATGATCAGAGACCAGACGTGGAAGCCGAAGATAAGGGAAAAGTCAGAGACCAGGCGTGGAAGCCCGCAACATATGGGAAAAGGTGCCAGCTCCAAAGTTGGGAACAATAAGAAAATGCACAAGTGGTCTCACTCTGCAACAATCTTCTCGTTGGCCCCAAAGTATCATATTCGGTCCGATCGGAAAGATAAGGTTCAGGCCACCGTAAGATCATCGCTGCGCAAAAGATAGGCAGACGCAAGCATCAGTAAAAGCAAAAAGGTCGGGCCCAGGTGGTTTTGTTTGTAAGTGTATATGTGTGTGTGTGTGTGTGGCAACTCGCACCTGAAATACAGATGCACGGCCGGTAGCCACGCATCCTCGTCGATGCCCACGCTCTCGAACTGGGCCGACTCGTCCGGGAGTCCATTCTCCTCCAACGTCCTGGACATGTCCAACAGCTGTCCCTGTCTCTTCCACATGTACCCCTTCGCGTGACCGTTGAACGCCAGATAGCGGTCTTGGACGGCGGCGAGCTTCTCCTCCGAGGCCACCTCCAGCACGTGCTCGTCCCGGGTGAGCGTGTTGACGACCCGGATCCGACGCGTCTTCTGGGACAGTCGACCGACGCAGTACGTGTCCTTGTCGAGCCACCACGGCGATCCCGACTCGGAGTCGACAGAGTCGGACCAGTCCGACAGGGGGAACGGCGGAGGGACGTGGAGGAAGCGACCTTCGGGCGTGTAGGGCGTCTCGCATTCCGTGAGTGGATTCGTCTGGGATTTCAGCTTTTTATCACCCGAGCGGAAAAAAGGGAAGGAAAGTCGAGATGAGAAGACTGGGCAATCAGGCATGGCAAACGAAACGATAGGATCCTTCCACGTTACGCACGTCTCCAGTCCGTTTGTCGAACCAATGAGAGATGTCCTTTCCGGCGTTCTTCAAAATGGGCCCGAGAAGGGGATCCCCTCGTTTGCTGTCGACGAGCGGACAAAGGTCGTAAACGTATCCGAGCCAAGAGAGCCAGCAGTCATCAGCCGCGTTGTGCAGCTCCACTTCGGCTGGAGTAAAGTACCGGTCTTCGATGGAAGAAGATGACGCTTTGGCTTCCGACGACGGCGTATGTGGAGGAGGTGCTCCTGCAGACATTGCTTTACAAGAGTGATTGTAGTTCCGAGCGACCCAGCCTACCTTCCTGCTGCAGGAAGAAGACGCTGGAGAATGGAGAGCGGAGTCTTTTTTCGACAGCTGACTGGGCATTGTCCGATTGCATGTCCGAGAAGTAAGCGAGAACCTCCTTACGACGAGCACCTCTTACGCCTCCACAAGAACCGCATCAGAGGTCCGATAGCGAAATGAAGTTATAAAAGATACAGGAGTTGTGAGACCATATCGTCATGTCACTGATGCTAAAGGAACCGATCACCACGACATGGGCGTTCCGGCCTTGAGGTGCTCGGCCATGCGCTGGAAGCAGAGGTCGTACGCCTCGTGGATCTCGTGGACCTTGACGCCGAGCTTGTCGAGGGCAGCGACCAGCTTGGTGGTGTCGAGCTCGCAGTTGCTACGGCCAGCCTTGATGACCTTGCTCTGCTCCTCGAGAGTAAAGTTCTTCCACGCAAATTCGGGGTTGACGCGCTTCTTGTAAAGCGCGAGGACCTCGTTGTGGGAGATGGCACCAGGGTTTGTGAAATTCTGCAAGTAAGTCGAGATGAGAAAAAGAGCAATCAGGCATGGCAAATGACCGACAGGATTCTCCCATGTAACGCACGTAGACGCCCGTGAGCTTAGCTTCAGCCATCTTGAGGGACGCCGGCAGGAGCTCGTAGAGGATGGTGTTCGAGTTGGGAATGTCCACCACACGGTCATATCTGGCGATCGCAAAGATGAGTCCAAGCACCCAACGAGATACCACAAGCGCTCGCCACTTACTTGGTGATCTTGGTCACGAAGTTTCGTGGGTTCAGGTCATCAGATACGGGCATACGGAGACGAAGAGTCAGGACGTTGGAGTACTGCTTGATCATCTGAAGAACCGCAAGCGAAACATGAGCCCCCAGTCTACGTAACCAAGCCACGGGGCCTTTAGCGAACCTTCTCCACCATAGCCTTGGTGTAGGAGTAGTAAGATCCGCCAAAGTTGGGCTCGGACTCCTCAGTAAAGGTCTTTCCGTGCTGCTTGTGCTCCTCATCATACTGGTAGATGCATCCTATGCCAGCGTGTGTGAGAAGAAAGCATCGACACGCTTGTCCGTGAAAAACTCGTTCGTTTACCGGTAGCGTAATTGGTCATGTGGATGCCGCGCAGGAAGCAGCAGTCGGCCAAGTTGAGCGTTCCAATGACGTTGCTACGGATGGTCGCCTCCTTGTTGTCCTCGCACCAGTCCACATTGGGACGGCCCGTTACACCAGCGCAGTTGTAGACATGCGTAGGCTTGTAGTCGTCGAGCTCCCTGCAGAGAAGAATCGTGTGGACTTGTCAACCAATGTCGTGAGCTGCGCAAGACGATGCATGTTCCGGGGAGAGGTGGAACCTACTTCAGCACGGCGTCGCGGGACTCGAAGCGAACCAGCGTTCCCTTGACTTCCTTTCCCTGCTTCTGCAGAAGCTCGATGAGGAGACCACCAATCCAGCCCTTGGCTCCAAAAATGAGGTGACGCTGATCAGGAGGGAACAATGGCAGAAGATCAGCGGGAGGGGCGTGGCGCTGGAGGTTCGCTCGGATTCCGGACCCGCGCAAGGCCCCATTCATACCTCTGCGGACATTGTTATCGTTGTGAAGAGGAGCGAACGGTGGAAGGGATGTTGGGAAAGAAGATGGGTTGAGGGGGTCGAGCGGTCCGAGCGAAAGCGGCGGGACGGAAGGAAGAGGCACAGACAGCGGCCGGGTTGCACACAGCGAGCGGCTAGGCATCTTTATTTGGAGGCGTTCAACACACCGAATTTGAAATGCTATCTTCGGGTATGCTTGCCGCTATAACGAGCTTTTGGTATTCAAGTAACGTTAGCCCACCATTTGTAAACGACAAGGCTCTTGGTCATGGCATGCTCCCCTTCCAGACAAAACAGAGCGTCTCTCAAGGTAACCTTCCTCGCTGGGACCGCTTCTCCCCCTCTCCTCTTGGAGCCAGGTAGCCTCAGACTTCCATGACCGCTGCCGAGCGGTCTCGACCCTGATACCTCGTCGTCATCCCCGAGCCTCCTTTTCTTGCCCAAAGGGACGACTCTCGGATTCCCAGCACCGGATGTCCCAGCGGAAGAGGGCGATCCGCCCGCAGCTCCTGCCATCATCCAGCTCTTCAAAGGTGCGCCACCGATGGCAGCCGACAGAGCCGCGTTCGCGCGTTCGAGTCGGACGTGCTCGGGCAAGTCCCGGGACTCGCCCTTGATTTTCTTGCGCTTGCGGGGCAAGCCGTCCTCGCCCAAGCCGCTCGCCGAGCTGCCCGCCATTCCGCCTCCGTCGACTCCCTCCCCTCCTCCGGAGGCAGCCCCGCCCTGCGGCCCTGATCCGTCCGTAGCGGCTTTGTCAGCTTGTAGTTTCGCTTCCCGAGCTCGCTCCCGCTTCTCCAGATTCGCTAGCAACTTTTTCGTGTCCGCCTTGACGACGATCTGAAGGTCCAAGGCGTCCTCCCCTCGGGCCATCTTCGCTCGTTCGTTCCTGAGGAACTGTTCGTGAAGGACACCCGTACGATGTTTGGCGGCTCGGATCATGCGCTCGACAAGATCTCTCATGCGCTCCTGCACGGCGAGAGCCAGAAACGGGAGCATGTCCCGGTCGACCTCTGTCACACCCGAGGACTGCGCTACCGTCTCCACCTTTCGGCGAAGGCTCGCGAGGTTCAGAAACGATTGGTCCCTGCTTCGATTGGCTGTGGGTACGTATGGCTGGTGCTGACCATGCTGGCTGTTCTGCGCAGCGCCTGCGATGGAATTTGCCAGATTGTCCTCTTCCTCCTTCATATTCAGACCTGCGGAACTCATAACGTCCATTGCCTCGTCTGGTGTTGGTGCTTTCAATACGTCGGGGTCTGGGGCAGGGGCTCCTGGGCGCGTTGATGACGGCGGTGGCGGATACGGTGATGAGCTGGAAAGGTATGGCGGCTGTTGCGACTGCGGCCGATACTGCTGGGTCAGGGGCGTATGCTGCTGCATTTGGACTGGGCGGACTGAAGTGGGGGTTCCGCGTCCCATGCCCGCGTACTGTTGCGTTTGTTGTGCCTTTCGACGACGCATGTCTTCCGCTGGCCCACCCAAGCCGGGTAGCGGTGTGGTTGAACTCTGCGTTTCAAAGCAAAAAGTTTTAGGCTGCGCAGGGGGTTGCGGTCGTTCGTCGGCGAGACGCTACCTGGAGTTGAGGTCGGGAGAGTGGCTGTTTCTGTGGTAAAACTGGAGGAAGCATGGCTTGTGCACGGTCTGTGAACTCCTGTGCCGTGATACGATGTTCCTGGAATGCACGTATAAGTATGGTGTCGATACCTGCGAAGGTCCCTGTCAAGGACTCACTTTTAGCGAGTCGTAAAGTCGGCGAAACTCGTCACGCCTGCCTGGTGGTACTTGTGTCAGCAGATTCTCCAAGACGTTCTCTGTTTCACGCGCCGGGACATTGCCAGGCCCGGGCTGTGATGGGTGGGGAGTAGGAGCATGTGATTGAGGACGAGCGGACGGTGTGCTGTGCATCGACTGCGGTGGCGGCCGAAACGGCGCTCCGAGCGTTCCGCTGGTGGGTGTAGTTTGTTCAGGCTGTGAGGAGTTCACGGGTCTACGAGGGGGAATCTTTGATTGTGGAGGAGGATGTGCTTTCAGTGCCGGCATGGTATGCATTTGGTGGGTTGGGCGAGGATCCGATGTAACCGGTAAAGACATCACCCTGACGGGAGGAGATGGAGCAGACGGTGGCGGAGCAGGCGGAAGTGCGCTCGGCGCAGTTTCCGGAAGGGACGCTTCCGAAACGTGGGGTGAGAGCATTGCGTTGAGCTGCTCATCCATGGCAAGCATTGGGTCCATGCCGCCATCTGCAGGAAGACTGAGGCTTGCCATGAGAGCCTGGTCGTCCAGTAGCTGATGTTGCGACGTCATCTCCGGCAGATCAGCAAACAATGCTGCGAGTTCCGCGTCTTCGACATGATTGAAAGGCGCCGAGGTAAGATCGATGGACGGTTGCTCAGCGCCGAGCAAACTGCTGAGTTGTTCATCGTTGAGCTCCTCCAGACTGGGAATCGAAGCTCCATCCCCTCCGATTGAGGTGATGTCCACAGGATTGCTGGCCACAGCGTCTATGGAATCGGAAACGACGGCCGGAGAGGAGAGACGTGAGAATTCCTGAACAGGCGATTTGAGTTCCAGAGGTTTCTCATGGTCTGCCACTGCGGCCAAGAGATCCAGGAGGCCGTGATCTTCTTCCGCAGGTGGTGCTTGAGAAGCATCTGTGGTGGGCGGCATGGCGCAGGAAAGGTTTGCAGATCTCGGGACGTGGGAAGTACACGGACGCGAGAGGCGATCAAACGGAAACAGACACCGGGCGACTTGCAGGTATCAGTTAGTGACGATATGAGCGTGACGGGTGCGATCCAGTCATCCGATCCTTCTCGCCGTTCAGCAGAAGCCCGGTGAAACGTCGACGGTGTATGTTGTCTGGGCTGGGGATGGTGTGAGTGGGGGAGGTTTGGCATTTCCTTTGGAAGTCGACGAGCCTTTCTCGGACTCGGCAATTCCCCTCGGGTACGGGTAAGCACTTTCCAGCTCTACGCAATCTCGGCAAACCGACACGACACCAAACCTTGGCTGCGGTCGCTCGCTTCTGTCCGATGAAAGACAAGGCTCATCTGCTTCTCCTCATAGTGCTCGTCTCGCTCATCGGCGTATGGGCAGACGAGCACTCGCACTTCGTAAGACTTGACTTTCACAAGGCGCACCGCTCCCTCAACCACCTCGCCACTGATGTAGTAGTACGGAATATTCCTCTAGTATGAGGATGGGGAGGAGGTGGTGCTCTGGTTCAATACCGTGGGGTACGGATCTTCAAGCAGGGCCATCATCATCAAGGGGCCATGTACTCACGTTCGTGCCGTCCCACACAGGCCTTACGACAATCTGCAAGAAAGTTACGAGTTCCTTTCGTTACCTTTCTGCGTCGGAAAGGGGCAGTTGCAACATCACCATGAGACGCTGGGTACGACGCGTGTCCCGCAGAGGCTACTGGTTGTGCCGGGAGGTTTGACGGTACTTTGGTCAAACAGGAGAGGCGCTTCTCGGCGTGCAGTTGGTGAACGCAGGAGTGGACCTGAAGTTTGGAGGTGAGCCTTGCATGATTGTCCGAGGCAAACGGCAGTGAAGCATCATGCTGAAATGACTTTCGTTTCCAAGAGGACGTTCCACATGCGGAGATATGTACGACGACCCTCAACACCGACCAGGTGCAGGCGTTTCATCACGCAATCCAAAACCGATATTACTATCAGATGTTCATTGACGATCTCCCCCTCGGAGGTATTCGATGGAGCTGCTTTGGCATGCGGGTTTCCGGTTCGGAATCTCATGGTTGCCAATCACAGCGTTTGTCGGGGAGGTCGATGACGAGTCCGGCGCATCGTATCTGTATACACATCGGGATTTTGTGATTCTTTACAACGGGGACACGGTGAGATCAAGGCATCGGTGTTTTCGAATGATAGTTGCATCGTCTCCTAAAGCTTTTTATTCCCGCCAGATCATTCACGTCAATGTGACGACCTCAAACCAGATACTACTCCCCACCGACTCTGCAAGTCCGGCAGCCTTGAAGGTTCCATTTACCATTTCCGTCAAATATCACACGACCAGCGATCTTTTCGAGGATAGATTTGACAAGTATCTGGACAAGGATTTCTTCGAACATAAGGTTGGTGGGAGTTTTCGTCCAGCACAGTCATGCTTTAAAGCGCTAACCCATCGCGTCAGATTCACTGGTTCTCGATTGCCAATTCGTTCATGATGGTTCTCTTTCTCTCCGGTCTTGTCAGTATCATCCTGATACGGACCTTGCGCCGGGATTACGCGCGCTACGACCGCGAAGAAGGACTTCTTGACTTGGTGAGGATTAAGGAATAGCCGCTGTTTAGGGGGAAGTTGCGCTCATGTTGTTTTCGTTTGTATGTCAGGACAGAGATCTCGGCGACGAATATGGATGGAAACAGGTCCATGGGGATGTATTCCGCTCACCTTCACGACTTGCGATGCTTGCCGCCTTTATTGGGACCGGCGCTCAGCTAATCTTATTGGTGATCGCGATGATCCTGCTGACTATCCTTGGAGATCTCTACCTCGAGTAAGAGCGAAGGGAATCACAATCCTTTGGATCAGCATCATCAGCTTCTGATGTCCTTCAAATTTTGCAGACGTGCTACCATCCTGACTGCAACAATCTTCATCTACGCTCTTACCTCCATGTTGGGAGGTTACGTCAGCGGATCCTTCTATTGTAAATACGGCGGAAGGAGTTGGGTGCGAACTATGGTTCTCACTGCCAGCTTCTGGCCGGCCCTTGTGACGTTGATCGTCACTATTGTAAATTTCACTGCCATCTCGAAGGCGTCCTCGAGAGCGATACCATTCGGCACCATGGTATTGTCCTCAGAGCCAAACCCTCAGTTGTTTTTCCGTTTATTGACTTCCCTGCGTCGTATGCTCTTCAGATGACCATTGTTGCTATCTGGCTATTCCTTGTATTCCCGCTTACTCTTCTTGGATACATTGTTGGGAAGAATTTCACAAAAGTGCCGGAATTTCCATGTCGGATAAATCCGATTCCGCGCCCCATCCCCGATAAGATATGGTGAGGTCGAATCGCTGTGCTACCGCCGATACCTTTGAATGGTGTTCATAACTTTCATCTCCAACGCAGGTATACCGAGCGGGCGATCATCGTCACGTTAGCTGGCATCTTTCCCTTTGCCTCGATTTTTATCGAGCTGTACTTTGTTTTCCAGGCATGCCATTTTCGTTGTTCGTCAAGGTACATTGCATTCAATCTGACTCATCTCTTGCCGCTTCTAGTCTTTCTGGACTGTCCGAATCTACTATGTGGTGCGTTATGACCCGTGTTGCGTGCTGTTCTTTGTAAACACCTTTTTAATTGGCTCATTTCAACCCCTTAGTATGGATTCTTGTTCGTAAGTAGACTTCGGTCATCCTTGCCTTGCACGTCATCCGACTGATCGAGTTACGTGGCTACAATAGCTTGTAGTTATCATGCTGCTCATCGTCGCAGCCTGCGTGTCGATTGTCTCAACGTGTAAGGGCCCTCGGCAGATTGCAGACTTTTAAATGATCCTTCGACTGATGTTTGACATCGCCTGTCAGATCTGTTATTGAACAACGAAGATCATCGTTGGCAATGGACCTCCTTCCTATCCGCCGGTTCCGCGGCCCTGTACGTGATGGGCTACAGTGTCTACTACTTTCATTTCAAGACCAAGTAAGTTCCGATGATGGGGCCGTATCTGTCCCCTGAACACGGCTGACTTTCTTCGATTTGGCTTTTCTTTTCCTGTTTCAAGAATGTACGGATACTTCCAGTCGACGTGGTACTTTGGATACACGGCGCTTCTGTGCAGCGGCCTGTTCCTCCTCCTGGGAACGATAGGGCACTTTGCGGCCGAGAATTTTGTGAGACGCATCTACCGAAACGTCAAAATAGATTAGAAGGGAGACACACCTTGACCCCGCACCCCTCCAGATAGTTTCCCTTCACTTTCTCAGTGAATGCATAACCCTTCGACTGTCCCCTCTCGCTGGAAATCCGATAACACGTTCCCCAGGGCCATTCGGAAAAGTCGACCAAAAGGGAGGGGTCTTCGGTTGAAAAAATGTACATTGTCAGGGCGTAAGCAAGAAACACAAAGATAAAAAAACGGAAGGGGTCCTATCCACAATATGCAAAAGAAGAAGAAAAGGAAAAAAAATACACACAAGGAAACAAGAGACAAATACAAGGCGAGAGGGTCGAGGGAAGCCGGGGGTGGGGCTGGAGAGGATGGAAGAAGCGAACAATGCATGTTGTGGAGGTTGAAAGATGACTGATAAGCCCTTGACGAGAGTTCTTTTTTTCTCTCTCTTGTTCATCGAGTGGGACTCCAAGCAGACATCAGCCTGTTCTTCATCTCGAGGTCGACTCCGACGTTCCAGGTGACGCACTCGACCGCCAGGGAAGGAGCGAGGGTCCTACGTCCCGCCGTGGTGATGGCGGCGTTGACGGGATGGAACGATGGACGCATGTCGGACGCGGACGAAGCGTCGACGATGGCTCCGCGGCGCTGTCGACGGTGGTGATGGTCGTGGTCTCGGACGGGGTCGTCTGCCTTTCCGGAGTTGACGACGGGTAGGGTGCTGTGGGTGGTGCGACGACCACGTCGGGCGGTGGTGGGACCTGTCTTTTCGGTGAATCCCCATCGACCGCACTTGTAGCTTCCTCCGTCGAGACGGAAGAAGCAGGTGTTGACCGACAGGGCGTGGCGGACGCCGTTCTTCCAATCTCGACGCTGGTTGCGGGAACCATAGTAAGGGTGGAGGCCGGCGATGGCCGCGTATATCTCCGAGACACTGACGAAAAGTTTGAGAGTGAGTCCCAAGGGTGGAAAAAGGACGCGGGAAGGGTTGGAAAGGATTTGACACTCACAGTAGGTACTGTTTGCCAGTCGACTTGAACGCGTCGATGATGAGTGAGGCCCAGGACTGCGCTGGACGCGTCCCGGACGCGTCGTTCACCTCGCCTTGGGTTCTCCGGCCCTGTCCAAGCGAGACGGTCCTGGTCGAAGGATGGGCTGAGGGAGGCCGAGCGACGGGTGCGGTCTCGAACATGAAGACGCAACCTCCGAAGCGGAACAGGGTTCCACCGACCAGACGGCATGTGGCTCGAGTCACGCTGCCCTGTCGACCGGCGATCTCCACGGTTCCGCCCACGGCGAGGGCCTTAAAATCGCCATTGCCGATGTGCTCGATCATGAGGAAGGATGAGAACGAGCCAGATCGGGTGGTCAGGTCGATCGTGAAGTGGGTGCCGTGCCCGATACTATGAAAGAGAACGAAAACCCCCGATAGGGAGCATGTCAGACATATGTTCGTCATTCTCTCATGGATCCCCAAGCGGGCGACCGGGACTCGTGTATGTGTGTTTACGTACGTGACGGGCTTGTTGTAGTCACCGCAGACGACCGTCGGCGAATCCTGCTCGTGCACGCCTTCGTCGTGGTCCGTCACTTCGGCAGCCTTCAAAAGCAGTGCGAACCCGTCCTGCACGTCCTCGCTCTCGTCGCTCTCGGATCCACTCTCATCGTGCGTCCTGCCGCGAACGGGGGAAGTGCATGCCGTGGGAGTCGCCGAATGAGGAGGCGAGATGTACGCGTCGTGCAGTGACGCCGACGACGAGACAGCCGAGTAAGGCGTGAGTGGCGACGGCAACGACAGGTACGGCGACAAGGAGTTTTGGATGTCGAGGAAACTGGCGCTGGTCTGACCGGTAGAGGATAGCGGAGAAGGGTATGGATAGATACTAGCGCAGCGAGCAGTGTCGATTCGGAGAGGCGGAAGGCGGATGGAAGGGAGAACAGTCATGTTGTCTGAAGCGTACACACTGAGGGTCTAGTGAGCACACGGGGACCTGCGACGATGTCGGTGCCCTTTATGAATGTTGCCCTATGATCGTTCGGCCAACACACACACACACACACACAGACATACAAAGCGCGCCCTCCGTCCCAAGAAGACGGGTGTCTAGTCATTCCATTGGAGGCACACGTAGGCGGGGGAGAATGCGGGAGGTGAGGGGCATGGCCCTGGTCTGTCACAGTGAGTGGAAGCCGGGGAACGAGACGTCCTTCTCTTTGGCGGGGGGGACTAGCTTCCTGCCGTGCGTGAGATGAGGCTGCGGAAGGAATGGAAGCTTTCTGCGCCCTGCGGTCAACGAGGTTCAACGCACGCGCGCGTGTAGTTTTCCAGCTGTCCAACGCTTACCACAGCAGGGAAACCGCTGACTTACCAACGCGCGCGCGCGCGACATTCGACCCCTGCGGCCAAACACATAGCAGATCACTTGGCGGGCTTCAAGTCGCTCAGAACAAAGCGAATTCGCTGGCTCTCAACGCGTCACACAGGCCTCAAGTCCAATGTTGGAGAGGTTGCGAGAATGCTCAACCCAACGTCTGGATGAAGGGAACCCAGGGAGGTTCACGGAGCCAGAGGCAGGAAAGGATAACCCAGGCAGTGTAGAAGGGACTAGCCAATCAGAAAAGGACAATCGTCTAACTATTTGAAAAAAACAGTCCGTCGAAGAACAATCGGTCATACGCAAAAACTACCTGCTTTTCTATAGCTTTGCATCCCGCGGGTACACGCGCTGCCAGAATAACAAGGTCAGTGTTCCGATAACTTTGTTGTGAGCGCCGTAAAAGAGCGGCTTACCATTGCCTGTCGAATACCGAGGTCAGCCATGATCTCTTCGCTTCCACCGAGAATGGCAGCGAACTTGAAGGTTCGTTGGAAACTGTGGCGAGGGAGATCAGATGAGAGGCTTGTTTCGCGAATGGAGGATCATGAAAAAAGAACGACTCACCCTTCGACGACGCGGCCCATGCCCGACTTCGTGATGGCGCGACCGCCGAAGATTTGACAGGCTTCGTCCGAGATATGTGTGGCAACGCGAGTGCACCGAAGTTTCATGAGAGCGATAGGACCGCCAAGCTTCGTCGAGGCCTCGATGTAATCCATCTTTGTCATCTGATACGTGATGTTCTCAAGCCAGTTGTGTACAGCTTCCACTTCCGAAACCTATGCGGCAAGACATGAGCAAAGACTCTCCGGAGCACGATGCTCAGCAGATGATGTATGGAAACTCACCATGTGGGCAAGCTTGGCGCGAATCACAGGTTGTTCGATCAGAGGTTTTCCGAAGACGAGACGCTGCTGCGCCCACTTAAAGGATTCTTCCACAACCAGCCTCATTCCACGGGTCACTCCCGCAACAATGAACCATCGCTCGTGGTTGAAGTTGAACATGATGACCTGGAAACCGCCACCTTCCTTGCCGAGAAGGTTCTCGACAGGGACCTTGACGTTTTCAAACGTGATGTAGGCAGTGCCCGCGGCCGCAGAGTACGACGTCTTGATGGGCTTGGTCTCGAGGCCGTCACCACGCTCGATGAGGAGCATGGAGATTCCTCCAGGACCATCACCGGTACGCACAGCGGTCGCAAAGTAGTCGCCTAAACGAGTGAGTCTAAGTACGTGATTCAACTTAAACGTTCTCTGCATCGTCGGAACCTACAAGCGGTGCCGTTGGTGATCCACTTCTTGGTTCCTGAAACAATGTAGTGCTTGCCATCGGCGGTCTTCTTGGCGGTAGTCTTCAACCCCGCGACGTCGCTTCCTGCGCAAGCCTCGGTGATGGCGAGGCAGATGCGCTTCTTTCCACTGAGCACCTCTGGCACGATCTTTGCCTTGAGCTCCTTCTTGGCAAAGTGCAGGACCGGAGGCAGACCGATGACCATGCCCGTGCCGATGCTGTCCTGGTAGCCGGGGAAACCGAGGCCGGCCGTCTCCTCATGGGCGATCATCTCGTGGAAGTAGTCGAACTCCTCGGGCTTGACGCCTCCGGGTAGCGTGCGTCCCTTGAGATGAGGTCCCGGTCCCATCCGGCACGCCAGGAGACCAAAGTCGCCGAGCTTGGCGAAGATCTCGGCGTCCGCAGCTGTTCCGCTGTCCTCGTTCGAGGCCGCGTCCGGTCCGACGACCTCCTCCATGAAGGTACGGACAGCCGAGCGAAACTTGAAGTGCGACTCACTGGAAGGGTAGAGATGGGTCAATTTGTCGGTTCTAGGTGAACGGTCGCACCACGAAAGAGTCGGCTCTCTCACTTGTAGTAAGGGGAGTAGAAACCCTGCCACGCGCTTGGCTCGGCGAAGGGAACCTTGCTGATGTCTCCGGCCTTTTGCATGGTGATCTTGGACTTTACGCCCTTGATGCGACCAACCTCGTACTTTGGTCCGAGGCGAGTCAGGACGGACTGCCGGTGGAGACCGTAGAACTCCTCTACGGAAGGAAAACGCGTTGGAATCCTTTAACCCTCACGAGGAACCTGCACACACACGGCATGTCCCTTACGTGTAGCATCTTGTCCCGCCACGTCCAAGAGCACCGAAAGACCTCCGGGGTGAAAGTCGGCGAATCGCGTCAGCTTGGTGATGCAGAGAGGGATCGTCCAAGGTGAGCAGAATGATCTACAAGGAAACCGCAGGAAATCCTTTTGCACTCACGTCGTAGACCACGCCGTCAATGATGACCCAGAGGGAGTCTTCGGTGTTGTGCTTTGCGACGTCCTCCTTTGTAAACTCCTTCATCTCCTTCTCTGTTTGTGCTGGCATGTTTGCTCCGGTGATAACAGTACTGCCAATAGTGGAGAGAGATGGGGGTGGGTAGTTGCGATGGACGAAGCTACACGACCAATGTCCATGTGTACATGTACGTTCCCACGCGAAAGGGGGCGGGGAGGGGAACCCTCGTGACTCGTGACATCGCTCGGCTGTGCTTCTGCCGAAATCTACGTTGCCCTGTCTCTGACATGTGACACTATGATGCTTTGATAGCAGGACTGTTTTGCCCGCTTCACATGGCTGTACAGCACATGTGTATAGTAATGTCAAAGAGGGCGGAAGGGTCCATTTGCATGTTATGGTATCCGAAGCAAAGACAAATCAGCATGTTTACAAAATCGTCATTTCGATTCAGACGGAGATACATGTAGGAAGCAGCATTGCAAGGGGATGCGGCGGGTGCTATGGGCTGAGCGAGCATGGCCATGCTCGGTGGGGTTTGAGGTTCTTCCTCTCGTCTCGTTCTTTCCTCGCCCGAACGTTAGCGTAGGACTCCCTGTCACCACCCTCAAAGGTTTGAGGATGACTGCCCCGGGACGTTCTTCGAGTGGCGCTGAGCATGGCAGATGAAGGTTCAAGAAATTTGTCGTGACCTTCTCGCCTTGCGACGCCTTGCCCTTCAGAACAACTGGTCCTGACTATCATGCAATAAACTATCGATACATGTACAGCATGAATGCGGCGCGAGCCTCGAGGGGAGACAAACCCCGAAGAAGCGTTCGAAGGGGGCGGGAGGATGCAGTACATGTGTGCGTGCGAAAGCGACTGTAACAGGCGGACTTTGTGCACTTTGGTGCCGACCAAGCGTGACCACCGTATGGGACGCCTGCATCTTCTGATTGGACTTTGCAGACTCATGCTCAGTTCATGACGTCTGACTGACCTTTGACTTGCCTCGAATAGGACTCCTCGGAACGTTTTAAAGCATGATCGGCAAACGTGTGTGTTTCCATACCGTGTGCTGTACAGTCCCGCCCTTCCATTTGTGTGTGACCATGACTCTGTGAGGACCGTAGCACAATGCGTTTGGGCAGCGTTGCTTCGTGGAGGGGGGGTGAGTCTCTCCCTCTGCGGTTGTGCGACAGCGGCGATCAGCCTCGGCGGCACTCGCGGCAGCTTCCCCTTCCCTTTGCCGGCGGATTTTCGAACCAACCCCCTTGCGTCTCTGTCCGACGCTCTTTTACGTGCCGGTGATCAAGGTCCCTGTGGGCCTGTGCTTGTGTGCAGCAGCACATCGAGCACAGTGCCACAGACGCTCTTTGCAAGCAGGCAAACAGTATCCGACCATCGGCGCTGGATGTGATCACGTCTTTCCTCATCCCGCTCAGTCCGAGTGCTGGCCCTGAAGAACTCCGGCGGACATTCCTGCCATCGCACGGCCCGGTGGGCACGAACTGCGGCCGTGCGACGGACAGGCTTTCTTCCATATTCCCGATTCTTGACTCCTGATCGGCGTGAAGAGAATGTTCGCTTTCTCGCATGAGAGAGAACGTGTTTCGATGATGTAGATGCACACTAGACGGTAACCCCCGATAGCCCGCGAGCTTGTCACGGAAGTATCACAGAGAGTCTACCGTAAGCGAATGCCTGCCCACGCTGATTGAACGACACATGTATGCACTCGATCGACGTATTGTATAAAAGGACGGGGGTGACTGCTCTCTCCCCTCCTACCACATCATCCGCACAACTGATCTCAGCCGGCCTGACATCAAGCTCCTCACCTTCTTTTTCCCACCGCCCAGTTCTATTTACCAACCATCATCATGAAGCTTTCTCTCCTCGCCCTCTCCGCCTTCGCTGTGTCCGCTGTCGTCGCGGCACCCGCTTCGCACCGCAAGTCCCTGCGTACCATCGCTGTCAAGAAGCACACCTCGACCGACAGCTCCGTCAGCCGCATCGACCGCGCCCTCGCCAACAAGAAGTATCAGATTGCACGCTACGCGCAGCACTACAAGGCCCAGGCCGACAGCCTCACCGGCGCCAAGGGATCCAGCGGCGACGTGCCCCTCACCAACGACGCCAACGAGCTGTACTACGGTCCCGTTACCATCGGCTCGCAGCAGTTCAACGTCGACTTCGACACCGGTTCTTCCGACTTCTGGCTCCGCGGCTCTTCGTGCACCTCCTCGGACGGCTCCTGCGGCAGCGGCCAGAACGGCGTCGACACTTCCTCGTTGACCGACGCAGGCCAGACTTTCTCCGACAGCTACGGATCCGGGCAGGCTTCGGGAGAGATCTACCAGGCTGACTACAGCGTCGGCGGATTGACCGCTTCCAAGGGCTACTTTGGTGTCTCGACGGCCGAAACCGGATTCTCTGACCCATCGGACGGACTTTTCGGTCTCGCCTTCTCCCAGCTCTCCAACATCGGACAGGCCACCGACGGCAAGGCACCCATCGACGCTCTTGGCGCGACTTCCTTCGCTTTCTACCTCAGCAACGACTCCTCCGAGTCGGGTGAGCTCGCCTTCGGTGGAGCCGACTCCAGCAAGTACTCGGGCGAATTCTCGTACATTCCACTGAACGCCCAGACGTACTGGCAGTTCGACACCTCCTCGGCCACCGCCAGCGTGAGCGGCCAGTCGTTCCAGTTCACCACCGCCGCCGCCATCGCCGACTCCGGGACCACCCTCCTGATCGTCGACGACGCCGTCGCCACCTCCATCTACTCTGCCGTCGGAGCCGACTCGTCCGGCAACGTCGACTGCTCGCTCGCGTCCTCGGGTCCCGACGTCGTCTTCAACCTCGCCGGCAACGACTACACCATTCCGGCCTCGACATGGGTCTTCGACAGCGGCAACAGCCAGTGCATCTGCGGCATCCAGGGCGGAGCCTCCAGCGCTGGAGTCGTCATCTTCGGTGACGTCTTCATGCGTCAGTACTACACCTTGTTCGATGTCAGCAACCAGCAGCTCGGATTCGCCAAGGCCAAGTAAGAGCGCTCGCACACGCATCGGGCGAAAGCGGGATCGCTGGTTCTCGCTTCCGACACACTTGGTTCCCTTGTTCCTGGTCGCTCCCCCTTGTTTACAGACTACATCACATATTAAAGGGATTCCAATCCCCTACTTTTTCAAATGAACATATAGAATCTCACCAAAGACGCGAAAGCGCGAAGAGGATTGGGGAGAGAAACAGGCGAGGCTTATGGAAACTGGGACTCCAAACCCGCTATATAGGATAGGTCCAGCAGGGATGCGCTTTCCAGGTCATCCTAGATGTGAATCTCAACGTCTATCCCGCTGCGCGACACCAAACTGCAGAAAACTCGAACATAGATCCCAGCCCTTCCCGGACGTTTCAACACGCGAGCGAAGGAGCAAGAAAGCCTCGCTATATCCAGTACTGTAGATGCCACCCTTGCAACCACGAGGGTAGATATCGATTGGGGCCGGATTGCCAAGCAGCTGCACAGCTTCCGGAATGTGCCCAGCAGAAAGTGAGGTGCTCGAGGATTCTGCCCTGGAGCCGGAATGGACCCAGCACATTTGGGTCCAGTCCGGGTCCAACGTGTATTTTTACCCTAACTGGTACTCACGATATGGTTTGGTGGGTCCGTTCTGGACCCGATGCGCCGATGCTATATTGCAAGAAGTACAAGTCTATACATTCCTCTTTGATAGCAACAACCCTGCGCCTCCCGTAATCCAAGATAACCTCATCGAGAAAGAAATCATGGAGCTCTGGCAGCATTTTCTCCACAATATAACAGTATCCCCCCAGCAATGCATTCATATGCTCATGCTTGCGTTCATCAGTCCTTGCTCTTGTGGAAACCCCGTTGTCGGGAGGCACACTTCAGTGGATTGTTCGGGCTCCATGAAACAAGATGATGACGACGGATTGCATTGATGTGAGAGGTGTCCTGGAGCAGCTGACATGTGGAGATGACGTGAACCTTGTTTGGGAAGTGCAGTTCTGGACCCGGACTGGACCCAAGGCAGCCGGATCCGGGATGGGTCCGGCGTTCCGAAAATGGTTTTCGGAGTTTTTTTCTGCCAAGAGATGATAGATGTGCTATACCATAAAACTGAGGATCAGCCGGCTCATCCAGCCTGAATAGATCTGAAGGAATCCCACCTCCAAGCAGCCTGCGCTTGGGTCTTGCCACTTTTGGTCGCACCGGGTCCGACTGGGTCCAGCGGAAGGAGGAGTCACCGGGTCCGACATGGATCCAGCGGAGAAAGAAACCTGCGGGTCCAAATGCGGGTCCAGCAGGAGAAGGTATCACCGGGTCCAATATGGGTCCAGAAGCGGGAGAGGTGGCTAACCCTGTGTGTTCATGGTTGATGGAAGGCTCCACCCCGAGACCTTCAGTTTGTATGATATTCCCAGTAACAGGATCCTTAAGCAGGGGTCATTGGGTCTTTGGGTCTGTAAAGGTAAGGTAACTGTGTGCAATGGAGAGATGCCTTTACGGAGAATGTGAGGAAAGCGGGGGGACGCGTCAGGTCAGGTCCAGGATGTGTCCAGCAGCGGGTCCAGGCTCCAGGGCAAAATGTTCGACCCTTTGGCTGTACGACGGGGATGAGGAACGAAGTCCCTCGGTCAAAAGGACGAAGAGGAGGAGGTTGTGCTTACTAAGCTCCATCTATTCTCGTTCGAGCGAAATGAACTAAAAACTACTAGTATCCCTCTCCCCTCCCGTTCCTCGTCCTTTATCTCTTTTGGAGTGAGATCCTGTGGGGAGACGTGCCGTCTTGACGGCCTTGCCGAATAGATGGAGCTTAGTAAGCACAACCGACGACGATGTAGTCCTTTGGATTGATGGGTGGTCGTTTGGGCAGAGAACGTGTCCGACTCGTCCGGACCGCCTCATGACGATGACACAACGGAACACCTCCTCGGACTTTCTTGACTGGTTCAACTGCCCACCCCCATTCCATCAACCCAACCACCCGAGACCATCCCACGGTCACTCACCCAGCATGCCGGCGTCCTTCGTCACCCCTCCCGCCCTCCTATACGCGACACTCACCGCAGCCGCCTGCTCCCTGTCGCTCCTCCCTCTCCTCCTCTCCACGACGCTCGGCTTCTCGGGCCGTCAGATCGGCTCCCTCCTCGCACTGACACCCATCGTCGCCCTCCTCGGAAACCCCACCCTCACCAACCTGGCAGACCGGTCCCGGTCCCACAGGACCTACCTTCAAGTCACGGTCGCCCTCGCCGCCGTCCTCACCGTCGGCGTCCTGGCGAGGCCGACCTTTGGGTGGATGGTCGTCGGGACGGTGGTCGTCTCGGCGTTGAGGAATCCCGCCTTTCCCGTCTTGGATGCCCTGGCTCTGGCCGCCCTGGACGAAGACGGGAAGGACGAGGGGAAGGATGGGTATGGGAGGATACGGCTGTGGGGTTCCGTCGCGTGTGGTGTGGCTACGGCGGCCGTTGGACTGATCGTTGACAGGTACGTGATGTTTTTCCATGCACAAAGCGAGCGAAGCGAGCGATGTACCTTTGGCGCGCGAAGCGCGCAGACCTCGATGCGAGCGAAAGCGGGCAAATCTCTTCTGGCGCGCGGAGCGCGCCGCCTCTCTTCGCGCGCGCGAAGCGCGCCGACCCCCACATGCGAGCGAAGCGAGCCGAACTCTCTTCTTGCGCGCGAAGCGCGCACCCTCCTGTGTGAGCGAAGCAAGAACCCTCCTGGTCTTCCCCCACGTTACATTCTTCGCTCATTTTCATCCCTGCCGTCCCCACGTCTTCTCTTTCCCCCAGATTCCACGATCTCAACCTCATCGTCTACAGCCACGTGGCCTTCCTCGTCCTGTTCTGTCTGGCTTTGACGAGATTCCCCATCGATAGCGTTGGACATGGACCGCTCGACCTTGAGGTGCACAACCATCATCATCATCATCATCACCATCGTCTTTCGGAGGAAGAAGATGACTTCGAGTTCTCTCCCTTGTCCACCTTCGTCCGAGAGGAGGACGACCATCCACGTGTCGTACACTCGACTGACGACGTCTCTCCGTCTTTTATTATGTGCAAGGGCAAGGACGACGATAGGGATGAGGATGGAACCGAGCAGGATGACGCAGACGGAAACGTGACCGTCGTCGACACGGAGAGCAACGGCGACGGTCGATGGGAAGAAGAAGAAGATGTCTTCGCGGGATGGCAACCCTTGTCCAGCGACGACGACCACCACCATCCCCTCCCGTCGTCTTCGCCGTCACCAGCATCACCGGTTCCCACGCCCATCGCACCGTACGTTCGCATCGGATCTGAGCTGGGAAAGGGACGACGGCGATCTTGCCTTGGCCTTCGTCTCGGCTTTCCGGACGTCACGGTGGTGCTGTTCGCCCTCGCCGTGTTCGTCATGGGTGCTACCGTGGTAAGGTTTGCACTCACATGCTGAAATGGTACGCATACTCCATCCTTTCCTCATGGATCCAATTCTTCCAAAAAGTCCATCGTGGACTACTACCTTTACCTCTACCTCGCCGAGAAGATGGACGCGACGCCGACCTTCCTCGGCATCGCCAAACCGGTTCAGGTCGGGATGGAGGTTCCCTTCTTCTACTTTTCAAAACAGGTGTGGAAAAAAATCAGTCAACGCCTTCCATCCAGACCCCCCATCTCCCACGTCTGGGATCAGAGCTAACATCTGGGATCTTTTCTTCCTTCCCAGATACTTGAGCGGATGGGAGTGACCAACATGCTCGCCCTTGCGCAGGGGATCCTGGTGGTGAGACTGATGGGATACGGACTCTTGGAGTGGGGAGACAGCGTTTGGTGGGCTTTGCCCAGCGAGGCCCTGCATGGTGAGTGAAAAACGTCCAATTAACCAGAAGCCAGGGTATGCCGGAAGAAAACACCTTTTTTTTTTACATCCTCGTTTTTCTCAGGCGTCTTCTATGGGATCATGTGGGCCGCAGGTAAAAAAAAGACCAGTTTTCACCGATCGAAAAGAGTTTGAACTCCCCTTGATCACACACGCACTTTTCCGGTTCACCCCGCCAGCCGTCAGGTTCGCTGACTCCACGGCGTCCCTGCACCATCGAGCGACGGCCCAGGGCCTCCTCTCCGGCCTGTACGCGGGCCTGGCTCCCGCGGTTGGCGCGTACCTGGGCGGAGCGTGGTGGGATCGGACGCAGGGCGACATGGTGTCCCTGTTCGGGCTGCTCGCCGGAGTGAACGCCGCGGTGGGTGCTGCGTTCTGGGGCGGCGGACGGTGGGTTTTGTGGAGAAGGGGGGTGCGCGCGGGAAGGGGGTTGATATAAGGCGGGCGTGAGAGGGTGGGTGGTCTTTTTTTCTTTTTTGTGTTGTTTGTCGTGGGATTTTGGCGTTGGGAACGTTGCGGTTGGCGTATGGAGTCCGACAGGTCTGCTGCTGGTGATGAGCGGGTGAGGATGATGTTGTTTATACCCATGGACGAGATTACATTTGCCGTCTACCGGATGACCAAAGTAAGTGTAGAGTAGCGCTAACTACCCCGGAGGTATTCAACCTCTGCCTCTACCGCGTCCTC
>JADGJA010000311.1:0-24347 GCA_027596035.1 Thoreauomyces humboldtii
CCCCACGACTGGTTGGGAAATCCCGCCTGGATTCCGCTGTAGAAGATCGGAATCTCATGGATTCAAAGCATGTGGACGTACTGGATGATCCTGATGAACATTTCCGCGGCTGGTGATCGTCTCTCGTCTTGAGGATGGAGACGGCCGCCCATTCCTGGCCTCAGCGAACGAAATCGAAACTGGCAACGTGGCAGAAAGTGTCGGCCTTTCAAGTTCGCCGTGCAGTGTACTGTGGAGCTGTATCCGCGGTTGCTCGGAGTTCGGGTTGAGATTTCCGCAGGTTGGACAGGTGCGACTGTGACTAATGAATGACACATCGACAGCGTCAGAGGTGCCATATAAAAACGCAGAAGGGTGGGCATCCTCGCCTTTGGTTTATCCGTCACTTTATCACTGGGAACAGTATTAGTACGCCAAATAACAGTATTACAGTCTGTCACAAAAAGCACAATGTCTTCTGCAGCTACCACCTCTAGCCCGCTTCGAGAGTACAAGGTCCTCAGCGCCAAGGCCGGCGTGCGGGTTTCCCCGGTTTGCCTCGGAGCCATGAACTTCGGGGAGGCCTGGAAGGCGAGGTTGGGAGAGTGCTCAAAAGCCGAGGCCTTTGCCATTATGGACGCTTACTTTGAAGCGGGCGGAAACTTCATCGGTGCGTCATAGGAAGACGGATACTCGCTTCGTGGCTGTGGGAACAGTGTGCCGCTCACACTTACATTTTGTTTCAGACACTGCCAACAATTACCAGGACAATGAATCAGAGATCTGGATCGGAGAGTGGTTAAAGCAGCGCAAGAACAGGGATCAGATTGTCCTTGCGACCAAGTTCACCTCACCTTCCAGCAAGCCCGGAGAGGTAGCGTCGATATGAATACCGGTGAAAAGGAAGGCATCGAAGATACCTTTTCGTTCTGACATATCCTCTGCTGCAGGTGACCACGGCTGTCAATTCGATGGGAAACTCGTCGAAAAGTCTGCACGTTAGCGTGCGTCGCTCCCTCGAGAACCTGGGCACCGACTACATCGACCTGTTGTGTAAGTCATGTTACTCCGGATATGTACCCAGCACTTCATCTGTTCCAGTCCTCCGCTCATTCAGTTTCTTTGCAGATGTCCACTGGTGGGACTACACCACGAGCATCCACGAGCTCATGCAGGCGTTAAACGCGCTCGTTTTGAGCGGAAAGGTCTTGTACCTCGGCGCCTCGGACATGCCAGCCTGGGTCGTCGCAAGTGCAAACACCTATGCTCGCGAGAAGGGGTTTGCCCAGTTTGTCGTGTACCAGGGCAAATGGAACGTCGCTCAAAGGGACTTCGAGAGGTGAGGTCTAGAAAGCTGTCTTGATATAAAGACTCCGCCCTAAGTCCTTATTTTGCAGGGACATCCTTCCAATGACTCGAGCCTTTGGCATGGCGCTTGCGCCATGGGCTGTGATGCTTCAAGGTGCCTCCAAGACCACCGAAGAAAAGAGCGCAGACAAAGGCCGAGAGTCCTTCCATGCGGCCCCCAAAAACTTGGAGGCAGTGCTCAAGGCTGTCGACGAAATTGCGAAAGAGTTCAATGCCACCCGTCAGCAAGGTGAGTCTTGAAGGGAGATGAGCAAAAAGGCTTTGTTGTGGCTAACCATGATTTTCCACCACTCCCACGTCCAGTCTGCATCGCCTACGTTATTTACAAGGAGCCCCAGACTTTCCCGATCCTCGGAGGGCGAAAAGCCGCACATCTCCTCGACAACATCAAGGGTGTCGCCCTGGTCAAGAAGCTCACGCCTGACCACATAACCCGGCTCGAAGAAGCCGACAAGGATTTCGCAATCGGGGTGAGTTGAGACGGAGATTTTGTCTTTCCATGGGAACCTTGATTAACGTTTTGTAATCTTGCTTTGCAGTTCCCACACGATATGGTTGGCACCGGAGATCTATCCAAGAGCTTTGTTCTGAACCTTATGTCGCAAATGGCAGGGGGAGTCACCGTCAGCCAGCCACCTCACACCATTCCCCAGATCTGAACAAACCAAAATGGAGGGACTCGTGATACATAGCACTCTTCTTTCGTATACATCGCGCTCGATATACTTAGCATAACACGAAATGTCTTCATCTTGATTGCTCTATTCATGAACTGTAAAGGAATCTTTAGCATGTATTTTTTTCTGTTGGACCTTTTCATGGATCTGATCGGAATGCCGAAAGTCTGTGGTCAAGACTATGTCTGTTCCCAAGAAGACAAACGTTCGCCAGGCTTTCGAGCTGAGCCAACGGTTAATGCAGTGATTCCCATTGAGTAGCTAGTAGCTATCATGTACATTTGCGCTGATCTGCCTTCAGCTACTCTCCTTGGCGCTGTCTCGATCCGTAGTTTCGTATGTAGAAGTTGGGACAGGCGGTGGTGGTTTGCGTCCTACTGGTGCTTTCTTTCCAAATGGCTTCGCCTTTCTAGGCGAGTTCGCGACAACAGCGGCTTCGATCTTTTGCTTCCCCGGCTCCGGAATCGGTGCTTCTCCAAACTGGCTTTTTAAAGCAAGCCCGTAGAGCAAAGGTCTGTCGAAGATGGTTTAGAAGATGGTCAGCGGCCGCTCATCACCGCCTCGGGCTTACAGAACTGGCGGATACGAGCGCTGTTCAACGGAGACGTTCAGCTCGTCTGCCAATGCCGCCCGCGGCATGGGTGTTCGAGGCAGGTCCGATTCTTATCGTATAGCAAGAACGTTAACCCCTTGCTGCTGTAGTTGGCGGTCATAGCGACGAACCTGATGCAAATACCGAGAGACTGTGTCGGTATCCCATGTACCGCAGGTATTCTCGCACGAGCTCGTTCATCAGGGCGGTTTCGCGAGGTGGCGGCGGTGGGCGTTCGTCCTACCAGTGTCGGGTGTTTGGTCAGATGTTCAAGTTGGCAAAGCAGGAGAAGAGCTCCGAGCAAAGTAAGAGTCTTACGGGATCATGGAGGGCGCGGAACACTTCAGCGCGGATGTGAGCACGAACGTCGGTCAGAGTTCCTCGTGTTTCGAGGGACTCGCGCAGTGCTTTTACAGAGAAAGAAGGATGATGAGTATGAAGTTCAAGCGTGTTCAACGTCAATGTATATGCTTTAGTGATCCTACCATCCTTTAGGTCGTCGTACGAGGACATTTCAGATGCGGGGATGAACTAAAGATACACGGTGAGGGTAGTCCTGCTGCGCAGTTCATGAGCAAGACCCTGGAAAATATCTGTCCGAGTCGACCGGACATATGACACGTGGGTGTGCGTTGCCTAATCGCGTTAGGCACGTACGTACGTACTTGCAACTCTTGTCATGACACTTGCCGAGAGCTGGCGGCGCCGCGGATCGGTCGGTGTCTCTTGCTCTCGTCAGAACAGGCTGCTATCTCTCTGCGTTGTTGTTCCGGAATATCCATCACTATGTCTCGGTATCATTTAAACTCACAGTTCCCTTCGCGTTCCTGTCGCGTCCCTTTGACAGACCACCATCAAGCACCCCATCTCGCCGAACACCACAAGAGGGAGCCCACGATTGCTCCTCCCAATACAGTCCGTAACTCGTCAGACTTACCCATTCAGGCAACTTTTACCCTCGGGGCATGACAACAATGACCTCCAAGCCGATTGCACCCTCCTCTCGGCAGAAGATGTTCTCCATCCTCGCCCTGATGCTTCAAAACTGCACGCTGGTGCTCATAATGCGATGGTCGCGCACGCAACCCGGACGCGGCTACGTGCCATCTACCGCTGTCTTTCTGGCCGAGTGCCTCAAGCTTTGTGCTTCAACGTTGATCTGGCTTTACACTCACCCGGAAACGGAAGGGACCCGCGTCAAGGACCTCAAAGAGGCGGCCGCGGGTCCGGAATCCGACTTCGTAAAGATGGCGATCCCTGCCGCCTTATACGCAGTGCAAAATTGGTTGCAGTACTTTGCGATCAGCAGACTCGACGCACCGACCTTCCAGGTCACCGCTCAGCTGAAAATCTTGGCCACCGCCGTGTGCTTCGTCATCGTCCTGAAGCGCTCCCTCACGCCGATGCAATGGGGAGCCCTCACCCTCCTCACCGCAGGCGTCATCCTCTGCCAGCTTCCCGCAAAGTCAGTCTCACCCGTGGTGCCCATTCCCGTCGGGGCCATCGCAATCGGGTCGGATCTACTGCCTCCGATGAGCTTCCTGGGCTTTGGCCCCCGTGCCGTCGGATTCCTCAGCATGGTCACGGCGTCCGCCATCTCGGGTCTCGCCGGCGTCTACTTCGAGAAGCTCCTCAAGGATCGCACGATCACGGGTGCGTCCCCCAACATCTGGATCCGAAACATTCAGCTTGCCGCCTTCAGCGTGCTGTTCACCGGCATTTTCGGAGTCATGCTCATGGACGGGGCCGAGGTCTTCGAGCGCGGCTTCTTCGCCGGATACGGTCTCCCCGCGGTCCTCGCCGTGGTGTTCAACGCACTGGGCGGTATAATCGTCGCTCTGGTCGTTCAGGCTGCCGACAACGTCGTGAAAGGGTTTGCGACCAGCGTAGCCATCGTGGTCAGCGGTCTGCTTTCGGCCGTCATCACGGACTTCACCATCACCATACCTTTCGTAGCTGGAACCACCATGGTGACCGGAGCGACGGTGATGTATGCTGCAGGCACTCGTCCCGCTGTTGCGCTTCCGCGATACGCGCCGGTAATGATGTTCTCATGAAGTTCGACAGAGCGATCGACCCCTTGCTGATCGTTTGGCTTTCTTGATTGACTTGTAGGTTTCGGGACCAGAGACTGCCTCGGTCAAGTGATGTTCAGCGGTGCTTCCTTTTCGTTATCGACTTTTGGCTGTTTCCTTTTGGACCTATGTCTCTTCCTTTCCCTCCTTCTCGGCAACCCATGTTGTGCCGTCGTTCAAATAATTATTAAGCTCGCTATGTAATTGTTCTAGATGAAATGCTGAAGCTATGGTTTGTCGAACCTTCAGGTTCTTGGCCTTGGCAGGTCGTCAGCGTCGTCAGACGCCATCGCACAGATCGGAACTTGGATCTTGCCAAATCGTAAGAAGATATCGGCAACAACATCGACCCGATCGCCCCGGCCGTCCAGGTCCGCTGTTGCTCTCACTGTTGCTTTTACGACCCGCGAAGCTTTTTCAAGCGCGATATCGCATCTTTGTCATTTCCCTCGTCGGGACCCATCGCTAAGCCTCCATGCAAGGAGATTCGGGCCTGGCCAACTACCCTCGCTTCGAAGAGGCCGAGAGCGCTGCCTGGAAGATCGTATCCAAGTACAAGCGAGCAAGTTACTGGGCAGACAGTATGCAGAAAGCGAAGATGTATTGTCGGGAACGATGTACATTGAAAGAAGTAAAAGGAGAGGGAAAGGTTGCTCGCTGCCTTGTTCACTCGACGACTTGTTCTGGAAGGCATGGTAAGAAGCAAGTGAGATGCGTAGACCCTCTGCATTTACACCGGCTGGGGACGGTTCGCCTCCCGTAAGGGAAGCAAGCTGCATTACCTACAGAAGAGACAACACATAAACAAGCGAGACATGAACTATACCAAGTAACCGAGACCCCAGAAGAGATCCATTGTTCCACTGTGATGTGCCAAAGTGCAGTGCACAGCCTTCCCCAGCGCCCGTCGTCGAGCCCTCACCTCCTCGTCTCCGTGAGTCCAGTCCGCGAGCCGTTCGACAGACCCGTCCTATTTCAAAGCAGCATTTGTCAACGGCGACCACAGGCAACGATATAAAAAGTCAGGTATACAAGGTGTCATTCCCCCTAAACAACACTCCCTCCAGCTCTTGTCATCCATACCGAGTCGTATCTACAATGTCCGCTGCAATCCCCGCCAACGCTCTTGTCCTCGTCACGGGAATCACCGGTTTCGTCGGTTCCCATGTAGCCGAAGTCTTCCTCCAGAAAGGCTATCGAGTCCGCGGAACTCTCCGCACGGTCTCCAAAGCCGACTCCCTCAAGGCTCGTTGGAACGCTAACGGTTACGCCGGTCGCTTCGAGTTCGTAATCGTGGCTGATCTCCTCAACGAGAAGGCATTCCACGAGGCCGTCATTGGCGTCGACGCCATCGCCCACGTCGCTTCCCCAGTCACTTTCACCGCTGCCGACCCGTACAAGGATGTCATTGATCCTGCCGTTCAAGGAACGCTGTCGGTCCTCAAAGCCGCCAAGCTTTCCCCGTCCGTCAAGCGCATCGTCATCACCTCCTCTGTCGTGGCCATGTTCCAGCAGGTCGCCGGTCACACCTACACCGAGGCGGACTGGAACGACTGGGCCAGTCCCATGGTCAAGGCTCAGGGCAAGGAGGCTTCGGGCCTGATCACATACCTCGCTTCGAAGGTCGAAGCCGAACGGGCGGCCTGGAAGTTCGTCGAGGATGAGAAGCCATCGTTCACTGTCGTCACCATCGCACCGTCCTACATCTGGGGTCCGCCAATCAACGAGCCAAAGACGGCTGATGGAGCGGGATTGACCGTCCAGATACTGTATTCATTCATCGACGGCACAACGAAAACACTCCAACCCTCTCCCTCCTACAACGCCTTCGTCGACGTTCGCGAGGTTGCACAGGCTCATCTCGAGGCGGTCCTTAGGCCAAAGGCGAACGGACGATACCTTCTCTGCGCCGGAACTGCAAGCTGGCCAGAGATCGCAGATACGATTCACGAGCTGTATCCTGACCGCCCCATTCCCGCGCCGAGCGCCGAGCCAGATGCACCTGTGAAGGACGTCGTATATGGCGCGAGGGCTATCGAGGAACTTGGTATCGAGTATAGGTCTCTGCGAACTACCATGAAGGACATGCTCGACGAGATGATCCGCACGGTGGAAGCATGAGTTTTGTAAACCCCTCTTTCTTTTCTCTTTACATTCTTCATCAAATCAAAGTACATTTCATCAAAACACGCCCGATTCGCCGGTTGTCACGATCACAGTCTTTGCGCTAGCCAGAATGACCGCGATCTCTGAGGTCCCTGATGCTTAGGAGATGCGTTTCCGAATCGAGCTGGTGTTGCAATGCATCCACGTGAAAAGCAGGAGTGCGGAACTTCCTTCCTGCAGTGTTGCTGGACACGAAGGTGTAAACAGGCCGACAACCTGTGCAGTAACCTTGTGCCGAACGCTATTGGGATCGACAGGGGCGGACAGAACAAGATCGGGCGGCCCCGGAAGTATAGGTCGTGTGGATAAGCGGGACGATGCCTTCGCTCTCCCACGATGGCATATCGATCAGATTGTGGATTTCGAACTATCGAAACTTTCAAACGGATCTCAAGTAAGGACGGGGCGAGACCGGCAAAGCGCAGAACAGCACTTACCGTGAGATCAAAGAACATCGTTGTCATCGGGCGTATCTTGTTGATACGACAGCGGCCACAAAACTGCGAGAATCTTTTTGGACAAAGCTGCTCCGATAGCTTTACGTCCATTCCCACCACCGTTCTGAACCAGAGTTTCCCGCGCGCCAGCGTCCTTGCACTTTTCCAGAGCGTCCATGAGACTGGGCAGCGAGGCGGAATTTGAGTATGCTGCAGGTATGATGTGCATTTTTGGTCTTCATCCACCCACCTTCGCATCGTGGGAAAGGTTTTGACCAAGGCAGCCGCTTTTTCTCCGCTCACGCCCTTGACAGTCATCAGCTGCCTGATCCAGATGTCTTGGAGCTTATAGTCCTTCGACTTGTTGTTCAAAGACTGGAACGTTGAGAAGGTAATATACAAAGCTCCTCCGTACTGCTGCTCAAGAAGCTCTCGTTGTTCCTTGAACTTGTCCTTCGTAACTAGCTGTGGTGGAATTCCCACCAGATCCTTTCTCTACGTGACAAATATGAGCCTTGGCGGACTGCATAAAGATTCGTGAGGATGGTACGTACAATAAGCAAAGCAGCCAGCTGCTTTGTCATTCTCACGAGGTATTGAATTGACTCATCAAGGGAAGCCGTTTGCTTAAGGAAAAAGCCGTTGATGATTTGGACCTGCGTCATGGCGGTTCGTATTGCTGTCATTCCAAAGTCGATGGCCCGAGCCAGACTTGGTGACTTTTCGACCAGGTAGATCCTATGCCGAATCCCGCAGGTCATTAGACGAAGCTACTGGATGGGAAGCCATTGATCACCATTCACGGGAAAAAGTCTAATCAGCGTAAGAGTGGAAACAGTACCTTCTGGTCCTTGAATCGAGAGTCTTTGATGCTGACCACCAGATCATCGGTAGTTTTCCTTTCGATAATATAGTCGAGGACTACTTCGGTCTCAGTGTTCCCGTCCGATGCTACCAAAAGCAAGCCAAGTTAGAGCGCGGATCAAACTACCTGCTTCCCTCCGATTTCCTCACCGTTCCGTGACCGAGTGATCCACATAAAGTCGCCGATGGGAAGAGCCCTCGTGAGGGTCTTGACGCCCTGCATTTCCAGCTGCTCCTGAATGTACGTCCGGTCTTTTCGAAACTTGACTTCGCGGGTGTCGACTACACAGAAGATATCGAATGAGCCCGCAGGTAACCGTATGGAGTCCTGCATTTTGCTTGCTATGAAGGCGAGTGAAGTATGTATCGGCCCATTGCCTTTGCCAACGAGGAATGTTGCCTGCGAAGTGTGCCTGGGGAAGAGAGTGATTCTGATGAGTGTGACTCACTCTGTGACTCTTTGCGAATTCCCAACTCAAGAGAGCTCTCCGATCCAAAGAAGCATCCCGACTCTCTTAAAGGCCGAGCGTCAAAGAGGATCGCTTTGTTTCCTTTGAGATGCCGGATATCAGGTATGGGTTCTGTATGTTCGACCCCGTAAGCTTAAGGTATTCTCTGCTGAACCGGCCTCACCTTCTCAGTGAATGGATAGAAGACTCGGAACCACCCGTGAAACAATCGTTCACGAGCGTCAATTATGACTCGATCGTGGATAAACTGAATATACTAGTAGATGATGCCGTCTCCAGCTCTTCGTCTCCGTCACGAGCAGAAGCAATACAGAAGTGCATTTCCGAGGTCGGGTCTTTCAGCAACGCGCCCCTTCCGCCCGGACTCGAAGAGCTATTGAGCCATCTGCTTGCTCGAATACCTGAGTCACTTGGTCGCTCATCAGCTGACAAGGAACGTCAGGACCTCATGCGGCTTTGGACTTCAGCGGTATCGGTCGGACCAGTCGATGGATGCTTCACTCGTTGGCAAGACGCGGTCTTGAACATACTCAAGGAGCTCGCAGTTCCTCAGAGCTTTGGTCATCAGAGTGGTACGTGGTCTTGCCGCTGAGTAGCTAGACCGAGAAACTATTCTAACGAGTCTGTGAACGTCAGATGGAGAACCTTCAGAGGATATCCGACGGTTTCGCGAGGTTTCTCATTACCTTGTCGAAGCTTTGGGCTTAGCGTTGAAAGCGACTCCCGAGCAGGTAGGTACGCCTGAGATTGTGTGAGAACTCCGGTCAGTTTGATGACCCCTTATATCCCGTAGGGCGCGTCGGATGAAGTCGTTTATCATCTACTGGTGGTTTGCGCTGCGTTCCTGGGCGATGAAGAAGATCGCTGGTCTTCCGCTGGTCTACGAAAGCACTTAGAAGGTAATGGAGCCATGGCTACTCCTTGATCAGTGACCCACCTCATAATTGTGCAAGTAGATATCCTCCAGTTTACGGTTCAAGATCTCAGTAAATCTAGACGTATCACACTCTCTGTCAACGCTCTGGTCTATCGCCATGCCGAGCGCATCCTAAGCGAAAATGTTCGCCCGTTTTTCATGCATTCGGAAGTCGATCCCGGCGGTAACCGCACCGAGGAGCGGAAGAGGATCAAGGGGAGCGAATGGAAGGCGGACACGGTATACGATGCACAACCGTGGAAGGAGAAGCGACCGGACTGTGTACAAGTGCTGACGTGGGTCGTCTTGCATATCGAGGTATACCTTTCTAAATCCTATTTCAACCGTGGTGGAGACGATGGTGCTGACTTGACATTGCGTATATGCAGCACGGACAATGGGGACCACTCCAGCATCATCTCTTTCCCCCATTACTTACCCTACTGGATGACTACGAACCGCGGTACAAGACGGTCGGCGCGCATCTGGTCAGGCATGCTATCGTTAAGAATTGTTCTCCAATGGACGTACGACGGACTGGGTTGGGAGACGTGTTTTTTGACGTGAGTACCATGGTGATTTGCTGCCAGCGGTTTCAGTCACTTGATCAAAACGGCTCTCCAGGCGCTTTTGCCGCTGCTCACATATCATAGCGAACTTGAGCTCCTGAAAGAAGCGTTACCGTGCATCGTCGAACTCGTCCCGGTCCTCGAGCCAAAGGACTCGAGACCATACTACAGTAAGCTCGAAAGGATTTTGCAGGACGGAATCCTGCTTGGCTTGAGTTTCGCGATCGGAGGCAAGATCGAGACCATCAGGGTATGTGTCTGTCCGTCGCTCGATATTTTCGGCGCCCACTTGGCTGACGTCGTCTGAACACACAGGTGATCTTGTCGGCCATACCTCCGCTGATATCCCTCCTTGGTCTGGCATCGGTCAGGTTCATGAAACGTCTGCTTGGCGTCTCCTGCGACGTACTCGAATTGCACGTTCACGATGTGCCTACTCAGATCATCGCCGCACAGGTTATCGTGCGAATAGAGACGGAGTGTTGGCCCCGGATGGCGGTGTATCGTGGAATGACGATGAAGGCGGCGGCTACAGCTTGGCGCGGCGCCAAGGATAATGACAGCGCGGATGCTGACACTTTGAGGGTTCTATTGAAGAGCATAGTCTCCGCCCTGAAGGAGATATGTGGGGAGCTCGTCGAGGTGAGCTTCGCACTCTCGGGTGGTTGAAAAGTTCCGTTCTGACATCAGTTTATGTTCGTGAACAGCCCGACCTCAGACTTCTTAGGCGTATTGATCCTCGTATGTTCGAGGACCTCATTCCTCTGTAACGTGCCTGCGTTCGTAACGAGAACGTGTAACGGAGTGTATATCCGAATTGTATATATTTGTAATGTACATACATAGCCTGAATTTCTGACTATCCAACCACAAGGTCCCACTGCTTCTGCCATTCAACCCAAAACCGTGACAACAATCCGTCCTCCAAAGCGCCCTGCTGCGACGATACGCTCATGGATATCCGATCTCCGACGGTGACAACGTTGATCAAGACGGCGGCTCCGTGCAATCCGGGGCCCGCCCCAAAGTACGCTGCCTTCACCAGTTCTGCGTCGAGCTTTGCGGCTCCGAGGTTCGATATCTCGAGGGTGGCCGATCTCCCCGTCCCGGTCCCCTTGCCGGTTCCATCCCAATAGTCGTTGAAACCCTGTGGGTAGGGCAGGAACTTGAGCAGGCCGACCATGGTTATCGCACTGGGCAGACGACCCGTGAGGTCCTTCCGGTAGGCTCGGGCCGTCTCCCAGAACGGACCGAGCTGTCGGTTCGCGGGATAGGTGGTTCGGTTGCTGGTAGTATAGTTTCCGAGCTCTCGGACCGTGTCGACCGGGGCGTTGACGCAGGGGGCTCGGATGTTGACGACACATCCGGTCTGGATGACCTTGTCGGGTCCGACCACCTGGTGCAATGCTCTCACTGCGAGCTCCTCGAATGCGCTGTGGACCGTGGTCTTCTCCTGCCTGGCGAGCGCAAGGAGCTTGGCCAAGGGGAACGCGCGCGTTTGGATGGTGGTGTGAGGAACAGGGGCAGGCTGTATCTCTGGGTTCCCTGCCCAATACCGTTTGGGGTTGAACCGCTTGTTCCAGCTCTCTCGGACCAAGTGCCCCGTCACTGCCCATGCGTTCGCTCCTGTATCCATACGCTCCTCCAGTCCGAGCGGGAGGTCTGCCCGCCGCTGTTCCTCCGAAAGCGAGATCGTCGTGGGGAGCGGTTCAAGGACCGGCGACGTGAAGTCGAGTAGCGGGACAAAGGCCTGGACGAGGTTCAAGGCACCCATGCCATCGACCAGACTGTGAGACCACACGTATGACAAAAGAAAGGTGTCCGGTGCACTCGCGCTCTCATGGACCGCGATTCTCCAGAGCGGCGTTTGCGGTCGCGTCGGATCGATGATGTCGTTCACGAGATTCGTTTGAATGTCATCGATGGAGGCCGCATCGAGTCCGTCCACCTGCCTGACGACCAGGACCTCGGTGATCGCTACGTCGCGTTCGATCCAGACCCAGACTGGCTTGGTCCGTGGGTCATCGATGGATCTGAGAAGAGACGGGGAAAGGCCGACGAGGTCGGGAAGTGCTCGCGTCACGATATCTGTCGATGTTGCCGTCGAAGGGGAGGAAGATGGTCGTTGGAGGAGGACCGAGATGGCGACGTTCCCGTACTGAGGAGCGTCCGGCATGCCTCGAATCAGCGAGTATTTGTCCAAGAGGGCGAGTTCTCGGGATGGTGCCATTGTTTATTTGATGTCGGTTTCGTTGAGTTGGTTTCGTTAAGGTTTTGCTTTCGAGCTGCGGAAAGACCAAGGGAAAGAAGACCAAGACGCGCTTTATAGTAGTTTACACTGTGCCCTGGGCCATATAGGTCCGTCGCCGGGCCGGTAGCGGAATGGCGGATGGCGGATGGCGGATGGGGGATGGGCAGAATCCTGGCTGTACAAGTTGTACAAAGACGGAAAGCGGGAGCCGGAAGCGGGGACGGCCGCACACGAGAGAGACACCGATTAAGCCGCATCGGGGAACACATGGAGGTTTGGAGGTCCATGAGTGGGAAGTCGTGTACCATGAGTCCGATGTCCACCCATGAGTCCAAAGAGGCTCTCCGTTTGTGTTCGTCCTGCCTCTTGCGAAGTATGAAAAGGTCGGACGGGAACTACTGTAAAGACGAAGTACATGTACAGTACAGTGGCCGGACAAGAACCCTCTCCAAAAAACAACCCGCATCAGCCCTAATCGACTGGGTTCCTGACTCATGTTCCCCCACCGTACACCAGTTGAATCAGCAGGCCGCATTCGTAAAGGTACGTGCGACAGCCTGTGAGCATTGGACTTTGAAAATCAAGGGCAAGAGTGTAGGAGAGGGTAACCAGAGGGGATCGTGATCGTACGTCGGTATCGGATGAGACCTCTCGTCACTGATGCGGTAGGGCCGGTCGCAACATACAGAACAACAGCACTTGTACTGTACAAGTGCCGGGAGGCAAAAAGGCATCGCGCTTCCAGGAAGGCAGGCCCGAGACGGAGCCTTACCCCAGGTGTACGCAGTTTCGCGGACGAGAAGAGTTTTGTCGCAAGGTCCACAAGCGTCCCGGAGAAGCCGATGGGAGCTTTCTGAAACCAAAGGCTTGCGAGAGTGTTATAAGAATGAAGCCTGCCTGCCTTTCCCCCCGCATAACGGATACGATCGCAAACGAACGGGAAGGATTCCAATACCCCTGGTGGCCCGATCGGTTTAGGAACTCGCTCCTCTTGGGGAGGTCGAGGTTTTTCAACCAACCTGGTTGGGGAATACTATCTTTGAGCTCTTTCGGTCGTGCGAAAGGGATAGGAATACAATATGAGTCAGCAGACGCGTTCAGTCCTCTCCCTGCCTAAGCGGGAGAATCCACAAGACTGGGTAAACGCGGCGAGCTCATGGGGTTTCCGGTTCCTGGCGGGCATGGAGAAATGAGCTCGGCACATTTTTTTCTTGTTTTTTATTTCGACTTTTTCATCATGCTTCTTCTCGCACACACAACGCACTGCGAACCGTTGAAACATTCATGACGTACGGCCGAGCGCTCCCGTGAAGGTCGCTCTTCCCGCACGGCGGCGTGGACTGCGTGCTCGAGATGGAGGAGGAGCGGATCTGTCCGCGGGGGAGTGACGGAGGAGCTCGACCACAGTCCCATGGGGAGATGCCCCCGGAGTTTCATTTGATTCGGCAAAGACAGGAAAAAAAGCGCGGGGAGAATCAGGGCGTTCAAAGTCCTGTCGTGACGAGGATGCTCAAGTGAGGACCCGGCAGATTGACCACTCATGTCTAAGAGAGTACGTTCCTGGGGTGCAGGAAGTGAGAGATGAGGTGGGGCCGGCACGGTTCGGCGGTACCAGCCGTTGGACCTGTTGAGCATGGGGTCGTTGCAGAGCCTCTATGGCACAGGGCAAGCACCTGCCTTTAACGCAAGGTTGTGTCAAAACAAGAGCTCATCAAGATATGATGGTGAAAAACCGTCGAGGGTAGAGAGTGCCAAATCAAGATGGATGCGATTAATATATACAGACATGGAAAAAACCCCCCAGAACTCAGGCTTGGAAGCCAGTTCCTTCTTCGTCGTCCCCAAGGCCCTCATCCAGAGCCCATCCAAAGTCTTCGCCATCCAACCCGTCGTCCTCATCGCCTTCCTTGTTCCCTCCCAAGCTTCTGTAGTGCCGCGTCATCCGCCATCGCTTGATCCGGTCCACGGTGACGACAAAGCGATCCCACACTTTGTCGTAACCCAGCAGGAAGCGAGCGACGAGGTAACCGGCCAGGAGGAGGACGCCGGCCAGGATCCCAAGGAACAGAGGGAGAACGAGCGAGGCTTTCCGAACCTTCTTGAGGATCGACTTGCCGGGAGCTGCCGACTTGCTGGGCAGAGTGGGAGTCTCGAGCGCCAAGGAGATGACGGGTTTCAAATGCTAGGATTGTAGGGAGGAAGATGAGGATCACTGCGACTTTTTCCGCACGGGGAAGCCGAAAAAGCTCACCTGAGCAGCCACTGTCTCGATGTCTCCATTCGCCACCTCAAGCACGACCGAGAAGGCCCCGGCTTGGTCGAAACTCCAGTCCAGATCGGACCCAGATGTCGTGCTCGCTGTCAGGTTCCATGTCGTCCCCGCCCGATACGCCGTGGCAGGTTCAGGGTTCATGATGTTCAAAATCGTGTCGTAAACTTTCGAGTCCTCTGCGCGAAACAGCTGTCGCGTGATCTGGACTGCGGTCGAGGAGGGATGATAGGAGTAAGGCACAACGATCGCCGAGGTGGGGGCGGTAGTCTGCCGGAAAAATACGACGGTTTTCGGTTGTACGGTTGTCATCAGTCCCTTCAGAGCCGCCGTTTCCGGCTCGCTGAAAGGTTCCGAGCCGTGGTAATTGGGTGAGCACCGATCCTCGTACTTTGCTACGTTCTCCTTCAGAGATGATGCTGGCAGATACGTGTCGAACGAAAACCCCCAGTTGGTGGTGAGGTCCACGCCTCCTTTTGCGGGATCTGGCCCACACTCTAGATGTTTGTTTTTCGCCCAATACGTGGAAGACCCTTCAGGAACAACCGAGTTCCAAGCGTCCGGATTGACGATGGGCACGAAAACCAGCTTTGCAGCCGACAAAAGTGCCGTCACTCCCGGGTCTCGACCAGTAGTATTCGTGACATGCCGGACGACGTTTAGCAGAGTCGATAAGCTGAGCGGCTCGTCGCCACGGGTGAGGGATGTGAACAGAATGGAAGGGCGAGCGGTGACCGGAAAAGTCAGGTCCTTGGAGTCGGTCACGGTCAAGGCCGGTATCGGTCTGACGCGGTATGAAATCGTATCAGAATGCTTTGTAATTCCAATAGAAACAAACATGATGTGCCGGTCCCGTAGGTATAGGCATACGTCTTCTTGAGAGCACACTCACAGGCCGTTGAGCGACTTCCCGATGCTCTCATAAGTACACTGGCTCGGTTGAGACTCTGCAAGGTACTGCACACCGCTCACGACGTCCGCATACTAGAAAGACAGAGATGCTTGAGCATACGATGAATAGCGCGAGTCAGAGGTCAAGCAAATTCGACTTACACTCCAGTGGCCCGCCAAGGAGCCTGCATTCAGAGGTCCCGCGTTGAACGTGGGGGCGTAAGCGAGGGCGCTTGACGCGAGTCCGAGGAGCGCACCTGCGGAAGACAGCTTCATTTCGAACGGCGAGAGATCGGCTACGCGGTGGACGGTTGACTTGGTAACGGCAAGACTTGAACAACGGTAAGGACTTTATCGTAAATTCTTGAGAACGAGTAAGGGGTGGTGGGTGGCAAAGGCCAAAGGGCGGCGTGTCATGTCCATGAAACCCCAAACGTACAGTAGGCAACGTTAGGCTTGTGCTCTCCCCACCCTTTCCCAACCTGATCCACGCAGCAATGGTCAAATCACCAAAAAGTCCCATGAGGAAGCGCATCCGGCGAACTCCCCTCAAGCAAAGGGTGACGGACGCTCCGTTCGACTTGCTCATGTTGGCGCTGGAGTTTATCGCTATGGTCGACTGGGAGGATATCTTCCGAAAGTCGAGGTGAGGCGGTTCCGGTCCTCACATTCTTCTCTGTATCAGCTTATTCACCGTAGTCATTCCAGCTATGTGATCGCATTGCTGCTGAACGTGAGTCCGGAACGGATGTCTTCACGGTGTAGTTCCTAGGTCGCTGACGGGACTCAAAACAGTTGGCCTACCTGTTTGTTCGATTTTATGAAGGCGGAGACGTTACTCAGGAACTGTGGGCATCGGAATTCGACGAGGGGCACCACCCATCGACATTGGATGCTTTCATGAACTCTTTGGAGCTTACGATCATCATCATTTGCACCGCGAACACCGTATACTTGTTCACCCGGTCGAAGACATATCTGCTCTTCAAGCAGCCGATCCAGCCCAACATCCGCACACCGTCAGACATGTCGTGGCGGATAAGGAGTCCTCATGCCACCATCGTTACCGTGGATGTGTCGGGGGCCGTAACTGAGGATGAGGCCGACCGGACGTGGAAAACGCGGCTATTGGAGCGCCTCGCGATTTGGTCGGTCGATATGATGCGGTGGTCAAATGATCGAAGATAGCCATGCTCAAACCATTGCGTTTCTTGATTCAGGCGGAAACCGGGAGTTCGCGTCTCGAGTCAGGCTCCCATGACCACGAGGCGTGTCTGGCAGCTCAAGACGTGGAATCCCAGCCCTGGATCCATGAACCTTTTCTGCTGGTTCTCTCCAATCCAGGTTGCCATCATGAACAATGTCACGAGCTCCAATTGGCAATATTATCTGCCATTGACGTGCATATGCTCTATGATTGTAAGACCGGGCTCACACCTATATGTATCATGAACCCTTACCTTTTCTCCCCTTTCCTTAGACGTACTTCCTGATCACATCGTTTCAAGAGCTTCTTCAGGACCGAGAGATTCTTTCCGGACAGGTGCTGCACGAGTTTTCCGACGACATGTACAAATTGGACAACTACCCTCCTCCTCGGGCATTTGACATCATCACAAGGGGTCTGAATCAGACTGCGATAGTGACGACGGCGGCGCTCGAGGACGATCTGCCTACTTATGACAGGTGGGAACAGCCTTCCCTCAGACTGGCAGGATGGAACGAGTAATCTAAACGTTCTTTCGTAGAGAATATACCCGACAGCTCGAGGTGGCGACCGAGTGGGTCGCGGAGCAGCCTGATCCAGAAGAATATGCCGACCCCAACCTGCCTGATCCAGAAGCCGAGACTCGCACTCCTAGACGCTCGCCGGTAGCAGAGGCAGACGCCTCTCCGTCATTCTCATCAAGCTTTACGCCTTCGCGCCGAAGGAACGACGAGAACCAAGCACCCGCCGACAAGCGGTCTCCAGAAAAGAGTCACGAGAACGTCTTCCAGGCGTCGGCCGGGATCAGGCGCAAGGTCTCGAGGCTTTGAAAGGACATTGCGCGGGGGAGAATCAAGGTTTTTTCAAAACCAGTCGTTTTGGCTAGAGCCGTGCGGATGATCCTTGTTCGGGCGGACCGTAGCACAGATGTAGTGATAATTACAAGTTCGATCAAACCCAGAGGTAGGAGGAGCCACGCAGGAATCTACATCATCGAAGAAGGTCGACGAGAAGACGGTGTTGTTGTGAAGACTGTGGACTCAGCCGGGAGCAGGTCATCATCGTTGGACCTGTTCGCTTCGTGCACGTTTCTCACGCCCGGAACCTCCATGATCCGTCGTCGCTCCCCGCTTCGTGCCCGCCGATTGTTGATCTCCCTCCTGAGCTTCAAAATAGGCTTTCGACAACGCAGGATCGGCCTTGGATGATGACAGGAAGGTTCAACAAGAAGATCAGCTCGATGCCCTTGTTGGGTCAGGTCCTTTTTTTTTTTTTTCTTTTGTACCTGGATGGTAGCGTCTCCGGCCTGCCAGTTGGCAGGACAGACGTCTCCGTGCAGGGCATGGAAGGCGAGCGCCTGGACGAGACGCAGGTACTCGTCCACGTTGCGTCCGATCGGTAGGTCGTTGACGTGAGCGATGCGCAGGATCCCTTCGGGATCGATGACGAAGGTTCCCCTCAACGCGACGCCAGCGTCGGGACCGCCGTCGTCCTGGACGAGGACTCCGTAGTCGTGAGCGATCCTCTTTGTCACGTCGGCCAGGAGAGGAATGTCCATGGATCCGATGCCGCCCTCGTTCCGAGGTTGCTGGGTCCAGGCAAGGTGAGAGTAGACCGTGTCGATGGAGCATCCGATGACCTGGGCGTTGAGGGAGGCGAACTCGGAGGCCTTGTCGCTGAACGCCTGGCGCGGGGGAGCGAGGGATTGGCGAAAAAGTGATTGATTCAGCCTTCGTTCTGCAACGTGATGCGAGCGGGGGTAGTTTCCACTCACGGTGATCTCGGTTGGGCAAACGAAGGTGAAGTCCATGGGGTAGAAGAACAGCACGACGTATTTGCCTCGAAAGTCCTGGAGACTGACTTTCCGGAATGCTCCGTCGACGAGGGCATTGGTGCAGAATGCAGGAGCCTGTTGACCTATGGAGGGAGCTAAGACGAGCAAAGGGTTTCGGTTCCTATTCTTACAAGGCAGGGGCCATGGACGCACTTTGCGAACGTACCCATTGCGAGCTTTTGCAGGACGAGGGTTGTTTTGGAATGGGGCCCACAGTATACTGTACCCGTGGTCACATTCGGATGCAGGAGAGAGCTCGGCGGTGGAGGGTCCAAAGGGTGTGACACCTCGCGGGATGGTGGTGTGGGACCCACTGTGGGACTGTGGGGTGTGACAAAGGCATCTGCTCTCAGTGCTCATGTTTTGGCTGCAAATCACCCTTCGGACAAGGAACAGCTCTCCCTCCTCTGCCAAAGGTTCCCACCACTTTTCCTTTCAAGCATCGGTTGTCGTTACTGCCGTCATACACACTCTTCGCCTACTCGCCTGGACTCAATTACAGTACCTTTGAGCACCTCAGTCACCTTGATCCTCTGCAGAAACAATGCTCATCGCCTTGGTCGGTCCCTCGTGTGCCGGGAAAGGCTCAGTCGCAGACTACCTCACAACCTCTCACGGCTTCCAGACCGTAGCACTGGAGCCTGCCAACGCGGAGCACCACCCAAAGTACTCCTTCACCTCCACCGTCGCCTCCACCAAGCAGTCCCGTCTCACCTTTCCGACCATCGAGGACCTCGTCACCCACGTCACCACAAACTGGTCAAAGGACTACGTCCTCTCCACCCTCCGGACGGCGACCCAGTGGGAACCCCTCTCGAAGCGTCCCTTCTGTCTCCTCGTCGCCGTCGACGCTCCCATGACCGTCCGCTTCCGCAGGTCGCAGACGGTGGAGTCCATGGAGGACTTTGTGAGGAGGGACGATCAGGAGACGTACGGAGAGACGTTTGACCATCTGCTGGCGGTCGGCGCCAGCGACGGACTCGTGGGTCACAGGGGAGGACCCGCCGGACCCCCCGAACCGTCCCACGCCAGGCGCGTGGCCAGTCTCCACGCCCTGATGCAGAAGGCCGACGTCAGGATCTTCAACCCCTACGCGAGCAGGGACGACCTCTACGCCGTCCTCAGGGCTGCGAGACTCACGGACGTGGAGAGGTTGAGACCCAGTTGGGACTCGTACTTTATGCAGCTGTGCAACCTTGCCGCGAGGAGGAGCAACTGTAAGGAAATCTACAGGAGGTGTCCTTGTTCCGTGCGTGTTCTTTTTCCTTCTCTTCAACGTGGTCCCCTTTCCTTAGGCATGAAGCGTCGCGTCGGCTGCATCCTAGTCAAGGAGAGACGGATCATCGCCACCGGATACAACGGGACACCGCGAGGGATCCGAAACTGCAGCGAGGGTGGATGTCCACGATGCAACGGGAACGCACCGTGCGGATCTGGCCTGGACGTCTGTCTCTGTCTTCACGCAGAGGAGGTACTTCTTCTTCTCGTCTTGGCTCGTTCGTGTGTGTGGCCGGAATCGCTCTCGAGAAAACTCACGCCCTGCTCTTTTGTCCTTCTTCTTCTTTCTCAGAATGCGCTTCTGGAAGCTGGTCGAGAGCGCGTGGACAGCGGAGGAGACACCATCCTCTACTGCAACACATGTCCCGTAAGTCGTCGATCCCAGGCAAACCATGTTTGTGAAAAAAAAAAAAGAAGAAAACCCCATCCTCCAACTCTTCTTCCCTTCCTCTCGCACTTTTTGCAGTGTCTGGGATGCGCAAAGAAGATCGTACAGGTGGGCGTAAAGGAGGTGGTCTACTCTCTCGCGTACGGCATGGACGATGCCACCGCTCGACTGTTCTCGGAGGCTGGGATCAAGCTCCGGCAACATCTACCGCTGGAAAGCTCCATCGAGATGTCACTGCTGGCCGCGGAAAGGGAACTCGACGGTATTCACCCGAGTAGATAGAAGGAACTACGCGTATACAGGGGACATCTGACGCGTGGGATAAGATCTGATTTCCAGAGGGAAATCAGATTTTATTTTGGGTGACCGGGGGTCCGTACGGTCTGTTGACTAGGGTGGCTACGAATCTGTAAATATTGAAAACTATGCTGAGGGACGTGAGCCCAAGAACAGGAACCAGCCTGCATCATGATAAAAGATAAAAAAAAAGTCCAAAAAGGAAAAACCTGCACACACACACACAAGTCCAAAACAAAAACCGCTGTACGCAGAAAGTCGTACGCCCAAATCATCGACCGGGAATCCCTCGCGCCCCAGCGTCCGCACCATCGTCCACGATCGTGTAAGGCGGAGGAGGAATCTCCTCATCCAAGCCTCCCGACGCTCTCTCCGTGCCAGTCCCGCCGATTTCGGTCACGGCTTCCGAGCTTGCCGGTACCGCAACGTCCCTCTGCTTGGGCACGTGCTCGATGACTGTCGCTGGGAACGGCGTGGGGAGCCTAGAAGATGAGGAAGGTGGAGAAGGTGCAGAACGCACAGAAGGGGCAGAAGGGGCAGAAGGTGCAGAAGGCGCAGAAGGCGCAGAAGCGGCAGAAGGCGCAGAAGGAGCTCGCTCCGCCAATCTGACCGAATCACCGGACGGCCTCACGGGTGCGACGGTGTTGGGCAACGAGGCTGTCCGAGCCACCGGAGCCGGTGAAGCCGGGGTCGGCAACGGAGCGGGCGTGGACGCGACGCGAGACGGGACGGCTGGCTGGTGCTGTTGGGATGCGTGCTGATGGGGATGCGGATACGGGTATGCGTAAGGATATGCGTGCTGAAGCGGGTGTTGTCCAGGCAGTTCACCGTATCCGTATGGTTGTGAGGGATGCGCGTACTCGGGATACCCCTGATATGGTGCTATCACCGGTGGCGGAGGGGGAAACCGAGAAAAGGGACCAGGACTCCGCCAGGTGGGTGCTGCCGGGTGTTGAGGATAATATGAAGCATTTTGATACGGATGGTGGTAGAAAGGTTGCTGAGGATGTTGATAGAAGTTTTGCCCCGCGCCGTTAGCAAGAGGCGTCGACCATCCGAGCCCGGGTGCCCCGTGCCGAAGCGGATCAAAATGAGGATCCGTCGGCGCCTGTCCATTCGCTGGTCCCGCATCCTCAGGTGGCGGGGCGCCTGAAGCCTTCGCTTTCGAAACGGTGGAATTTGGTGCATACACGATTCGTAAGGGCACGGTCCACCTGCTCGCGGTTCCCCGCCCAGCAATGCCGCTACCGTGCATGACTCTCATTTCGAGAGAATGTGAGATGGAGGTCAAGCCGTTAGCAGATCGAGGTTGCGCTCCGCCCGTAACGATCCGGGCCGCGTGGTACTTCTGAGAAGCTGGATGGTTGGGCGCATGAAGGGACACCACCATAGGGGGATCGACGACCACGTCGCGCGCTGTCTTCTGGAAGGACGCACTTTGCTCGTCACGGCCAACTTCGACGGCACGAGTAACTCGAGAACCATCGCTGCGAGAAGTTGATATGAGAAAAACGCAAGAAATCGGGCACATCACGAGCACCTACCAGTGATCTAGGTGCTCAAGCAAACGACAGAAGATTGCATTGTGATAGACGGGGAAACCCGTTTTTTCAGCGGTGCAGCGGAGGAAGATCGTTGCCGTTTGACCCCATGCGATATGCTTCGGCACGATGGCTTGCATATGCCACAAGCGCTCCAGAGAGTCTAGTCATTGAAACGCTCGAGTCAGTCACTTACGTTCTCATAAAGATGGACTTCGCGCAAATGGTTAGGGAGACCTACCTTTTGCTGTGACGACGGTCTGCTTATAGTGCCAAGATGGGTAGGCAACGCCTAGCGCATCCTCATCGTATATGCGATAGATGCAAAGATCGCGAGACTCAGTGATCAGCACAGGAGGAGCGTCTAGGCCTGGCACTGGTATCGAGTGCTCGCAGGTTGCTAGCAGAAAGTGCGTGATGTCTGAAGAGAGCAGCAACAGGGTCAGTCAAGGCTCGAGATGCAAAGGTGCAGACAAGCAACGATGTACCCTTTGAGTCATCCTTCGACAAGCCCTTGAATGGAGATGTCTGGGTCAACCTTCGCCTCGGGGAAGGAGGCACTGGAGAGTCCTAGCCTACCTTGCAAGTGTTGGGAGCGTCGCGGTCCACCGGGAACGAGAACGAGAACTCGTAGCTGGAAACGATCAGGAGCCCACCCTGTAAGATCCCCTGTCATGAAAAGGCACGGACCGATCGCAGGAGTGCGTTACTCACGTTCCCACGTCCCATTCCCCGCGATCCGAGACGAAGGTCTTGGTCTCGGCGGAGATGGGAACCATGTGACCGGCCTTTCGATTAGGACCCATTCCGCTCCGCATGTGGATCTGAAGGTTTCCGACGACGACCGGCTTCTGAGTTGGCGAAGTACAGGTCATGGTGACCTTCCCCTCGATCTGCGTGGTGACTCCGGCCGGGACTGGGACGACCGTTCTCGGAACGTCAACGGAGTCTCTGGCATCGTTATCGACGAGTTCCGCCTGCAGGGATATGGACAGGACGACTTTCGGAGGAGGAGAGACCTGGTGGGAGTTGACCGTAAGGCCCCGTAGAGCCTTCAGCATTGCGCTGTAGTTCCGGTAAACGTTCGGAAGCGTCGAAAGAGTGGGGGCGCCGTCGAGAGGTCTTGAGCTGCGAGACCGAGGATTGGGAACTGCGGTTGTCAAAGACGAGAGTAGGGACCTTGCCCCGCTGCTATCGAGGGGAGCTCCACGTCGTTAGAAGAGTATTGGTATCTCCGCAGCCAGCCCAATGGGTTACCGTATAGCGCCTAAAGCAAAAGAGGGAAGAGCCTGTTTTTGTACACCGTACACATAGCGGCCGCTTTGTTTCCTTTTCGTCCGAGATGTGCGGACCTGCTGCGCCACCAACGCATTCCCCTCGTATAAATGGGAGGCCAAAGTGCATCAACCTGCGAAATCGCACTTGAACTCAAACTACATTTCTCGACTGTTTCCTTCCGCGAGTGATGTGTCTGTACTCTCGGCTCGTTCATCCTTCCTCGCTCGGTCCATGTATGAGGTCTGTGCAGTGTGTCCGTCTTCGCCTGCTGTTGGCCCGAGCTCGCCATTCGCAATCTCCTGCTGCGCTTGACAATTCAGACGCATTGTCCACTTTCGATCTCCCGAAGCTGATTAGTTTCAAGTCTTAAGCTTGTCAGGGAGTCCTCGTCTTCAACTGATTCGTTGACTCTCTGATCCATCATCTCTGCAGCCAACTGCTCGGGACTGGATTTTCTGGATTGTTTTTCGGATGAACCAAGAGTGCCCGGCTGACCGTGGAACAGCAAAGATCACCCCAAGTGTTATATCCTCTTGACAAGGCAAGTGCGCAATCTCAAGCTATCAGTACGCAACGAAGCAGTTTGAAAATGTAGAACACAGATGGCTACCCGTACGGTAGCCACATGCGCAGCTGGGGAACCGCTATCAGTACACAACGAAGCATTTTGAAAATGTAGAAGACAGATGGCTTCCCGCACGGTAGCTACATGCGCAGCAGGGGAACCGCTATCAGTACACAACGAAGCACTTTGAAAATGTAGAAGACAGATGGCTACCCGCACGGTAGCTACATGCGCAGCAGGGGAACCGCTATCAGTACACAACAAAGCAATTTGAAAATGTAGAAGACAGATGGCTACCCGCGGTAGCCACATGCGCAGCAGGGGAACCCGTGGTCATGTAGGAGTACAGTATCTGGACCTCTCTTACCATCCCCCCCCCCACCTTCCCCTCCTTATCTCACCTTCTCCTCCACCTCTCGTCCCCTCTTCCTTCTC
>JADGJA010000312.1:0-24309 GCA_027596035.1 Thoreauomyces humboldtii
CAACCCTCTCCTCTCATCCCCCCAGCCATTCGGGGCCTCCGGAGAAAGAAAAAAGAAAACAGAGGGCTGCAAGCAGCAGGAGTCGAAAAGGGGACACGAGATTCAGTTTCGTTCGTTGCTCCTCACCTCCTCTCATCCCATCTGCGCAGACGAGAGAGAAAGAGAGAGAGAGAGAGAGAGAGAGAGAGAGAGAGAGACGAGAGATCGGAGCGAGTCGGCAAGACCCGCAGACGCCTGGCAGTGCTGTAGTACACAGTAGAGCGCATTTAAACGCCCCCCAAGCTCTCACCTTTCCTCCCCAACTACTGTTTTTTTGTATCCGCAACCCTCCAAGCAACCGCTGTACCAGTAGTACGTGTTTGCCACTCCACAAATCCGTGAGCAAGCGCGAAAAAAAAGGGTGTCTGCCAGACCCGCCGGTATTCGTCCCTTCTTAGGGATTTCTTATTAGATCGGCCCTCTACCCACTACCTTTCCTCAAGCGCTGGCCTTTCCTCGCTTTACCTTCGCTCTCCGTCCGGGTAGACACATCGTCACTCTCGCCGACCCCACGTCACGCCTCGGAACGCCTCAAAACAACACTGGCAAGTGTCAACAACCTTCATTCAGATCTTCGCGAAAAACACCACCACTCAGGAGACGGCACGGCCCCATACATCTGCGATCCTACCGTTGCCTCCCCTACGAGATTGTGATCGCCGCCCCTTGCATGGATATCTAGGAGTCGCGTCAAGACCGAGACCACGCGCTGCCCGAACCCGACGCGATCTTGCATTCGACCCTCGCGCTGCCATGAATCATCACGCTTCGGCTGGACGCCGAGGCTTCTCTCCTGCTACGCCCATCAACATTGGAACTAGTTCTGCGCACCGGGGTCCGTCGTCATTGAGCACGGCACACGACGAACAGCAGGGCCCTTGCGGGTTGCCTCGTTACCCGGACACTTCGCTACAGCCCCGTCCTTCCAGCAGCGGCAGTAGTGCTGGTGGCGCCGCCAACGGTAGCTCGCATCCATGGCCGTCTTCATCTTCTGCATCATCTTTCCCGCCTACCTCGCGCCCGCTGCTTTTCGATTGTCCAGCGCCGTACGGCTCTTCGACCGTGTCCTCAAGCACGCTACCCATGCACGCCGGCAGCCTTCCAGCCGCTCCCTCCCTCTTCCCTTATGCGGCCCCGGGCTCCTTAGCGTTTGGTCCGCGTCCGAGTCACTTCGAAGCTCCGCCTGGGGCCCCCGAGGAAATGTGAGTAATCACGTCTATCAGCGTCTTTCGAAGCCTCAAAGCCTCGAAGGCTCAATGGCCATTGTCCTTGTTTGCTCGCTGTTCCTGTTGGATTTTTTCTTTTGCGTCGGACGGAACCCCAAAATTTTGGGGGGTCTTCGGCAGCTTCCTTTGAACGACCCCAACTGAACGACCTCTTCTCCGCTCTCGCAGGCAGTTCTCGTTGCGCATACTCCAACAACCGTCCCGAGCGAGGATGTCGGGTTTCGGAAATTCGGGTGAGTTCTGGGGGCATCCGGGACTGGTCTGTCGAAATATTGTACTCACTGAGCGTCCACCCTGCAGATCGTCGGCCAGTAGATCCGGTACGTCGACCACATGTTGCTCTACGTTTTTGCAATCCACTGCGGATCATCTACCTATTCCCGGTGACCTGACCGTGCTCTTCTCGTTGGCAGCCCCCCATACTTCAGCTTATCACGTATGGATCTCGCGGACCTATTCCAATAAGGTACGAACCGTCTCGCGCGCTGCCGATGAGTGCCGCACTCTGACGTACGTATCATTTCGCCGACAGCCTTGACGATGCTGCTACCTTTGTCGTACATGCATCTCTGTGGAGCGCCGATGGCAACGAAGACCGGAACGTTGTTGTAAGTCCGTATTACTACGTCTCTCGGCAAGACCAAACCCGCGAGGACGGAGACGACGACGACGAAGATGCTGACGCCGAAGCGGACGACGATACCGACGAGATGGAAGACGATGCACGGCCGCGGGAAGACTACGATTCCCGTCGCGAGTCAAACGGGTCGCCAGCGCCCATGGACATCGGAGGAGTCGCAGAGGCGAGCGAACCGACAGCGGATCCGGACGGCATGATCATCAATCCGGCACCTCTCTGGGGCGAAAGAGCTCCTGTGCCGACGCGTCGTCTTTCCCAAACGTCGGCCACAGGCGACTCTGGGTCCGGCCCGTCGTCGTCCTCACTCTCGCCGCAGCCCAAGGAGCAGAGAGACATGATTCAGACGTTGGTGGGATCGGTCGTGTCGCAATGCATGGCGCTGCAAGATCTTGAAGGACGGGATGGGTTCTTTGCCGTATTCCACGATCTCTCCATTCGCACTCCCGGGCAATATCGGATTCGATTCTCGCTATTGAGACTATTTCCCAAGTAAGTCTAGTTTGCTTGCCCGTTAGTCAACCATCGTTGCTCAATCAGTTTTTCTTTCTCCCTTTGCTCCTCTCTCTTCCTCCCTTTTCCAGCGGAACGCCAAATGGATCAATGACAACGCCGATCGTGACGACGGCCCTTAGTGACGTCGTCTCAGTGTTCCAACCAAAGCGCTTCCCCGGTCTCCTCTCGACCACGCGGTTATCCGAGCACTTTGCTCACCAAGGTCTTCCCATCCACGTACGCAAGTTCGTGAAGTCGAAACGGCTCCCTGCCAACATTGCAGATCTATGACGTTCCCCCATACAAAACGAGATCCGTTCGTCATAGCCTTTCTCTTCACTTGCGACATAAGAAAAGACCCCACCTCGCAGCACTCGCTAGTTCGATTGTCTCAACCACCTTTTCCCTCCCCTTTTTCTGATACCCCCCTCTCATGTATATAACAAATAACATTGCATATCACTGTCATACAAAGCGATATGTACAAGGATGAGTTTGCTCGGCGTCGCGGCAAACAACGGTCGCGGGAAAGAGGCTTTTTGGTTTGCCTCTGAGGTTTTCGACAGTCAATTTTACGTGTGCATTGCTTCTTGGTCGCGAAATGCGCAGCAAGCGTGCTCAGTCTGTAGTTTCCTCGAGTAACTCCATAGTCTCTTCCCGAGACCCTTCCTATCAGAGTATATCCGAAAGTCTGCAATGAGGTTTCTAGCTGTGATTTGCTCGGTGCTGTGGTGCGCGCAACTGGTCGTATGTGCGGGATTCCAGGGTCCCAATATCAGCACATGGGTGGGTCCAACCACGAACGCACCCTACGTCGACGACGTCGCTCTTCGACCCGTAAATCCATACACGACAAGGTGGGTGGCGGACCTGGCATGAATGAAAAGATTCGGAACTTGGACTTTCTCCTCTGCCTGGCTCATCTCATGGAGGTCTCCCTAGATATGCATCGGGAACCACTTCGCGGCTGGCAGTTTACTTGCCATCCTGGACAAACACCAACAAATGGTATAGTGGACTGGAAACTAATTTCCCTTGCTGGTCACATAACTAAGAGCGTCTTAACCGGGCTTCTGTAGGTTGGGAGTTGTTCATGGGTTGAAAAACATCGGCGTCCCGGTCCGCGTGATCAATACAACCGCCCAATTCACAACCTACCCAGTCGTGCTTCTCTACAACACGTTTGATCTCGCTTGGACACCGACCACCGCCGATGTTGCGAACATCAAGGCCTACGTCTCGGCAGGAGGTGCGGTTCTCTCTAAATCCACGAGAGATCGAATCGTCAGCTCACGCGCAGCGTAACCCCACAGGCAACCTCATCGCGATGAGCCAGGTTCCTTCTTCCTTGAGCGCCGTGTTCGGCGTCACAAGCGTGTACGAGGCACAGACGTCATCTCGCTCCGGCATCCAGTTCGCGAACGTCGAGAGCACGCCTGTCGTTCTGAAGGGCATGAACTTCTCCGACGTGAACGATTATTGGATGCCGATCTGGGATTCGGCTCTGGCTTCTGGTCTTCCATCTGTCGGATACGTCGCTGCTTTCACCCGACCTGCTCCGACCATCCTGGGAACATGTATGGGCTACGGGGCGGAACTCGCCTCCGACAGCTGGGTCGGAGATGGCATGGCATGGCATGCTGAACATTTTGTTTGGCATAGACACTCGACGCACGAACTCCTCGTCTACCGTGAACTCGGCGGACACGGTTGCAGCGAGGGCCGCTTTCACGCAGTTCCAGGCGACAGGATACTCTGGATATGCGTACGCGTTTGGGATCGACCTTGGCAACTACTACTTCCGCGCCATGTCAGAAGATACTCAAATCGGAGACTATTACATTGGTAATGCTGCTTTGCAATTGGACTGATGAAGTTTTTCGCTTTGCTGACAGCTGTATTCTGCAGGAATGTACTATCCGGGCTATGACACTATCCTCCGGCTCATCAAGAACATTTACCAGCGTGGAACGAAGTTCATGACCCTCTGGCCCACGCCTTATAATATGGGACTGGTATGGTTGCAGCTTTTGAATTCCTTTTTTCCTGGATTGCGCGCCTCCTGAAACAAAAATTCTTCCCAAAGACGTTCATCACATCTTGGGATTTGGATACTGCAGTGGCCTACCCGCAGTCAATGGCTCTTGCGACCGCTGCCTTGCAATTGGGAGCAAACGGAAATCTGAACATGCACACCAAATACGTGAGCGATGCGTACGAAGATGCATACTTCCAGTTCGGAGTCCCGTACATTTACCAGGTAACCTTTACGAGATCTTCCGGGAGCCTCATGCAAACTATCTAACGCACTGCCTCTTCCAATAGATTACCGGATTTCTAACCGACGGCAAGTCGCTGCCTCTGATCGACATCGGAAGCCACTCAGTATCCCACTCGCCAAACGCGGACTTGTTTCCCGTCGGCCTCGACAGCACTCAGTACTATATGGCGACAGCTAACAATGGAGCGTATCACCCCTACATCCACTTCTGCGATCCAAATGCTGTTGATGGAGTGCCCAACAATGGTGAAACTTGTGTGAACTCGAACGCCGCGGGAGGCTACTGGACAGAGAACGGCACGATCTATGGCGAGGTCAGAATCTCCAAGTGGCTGTTGGAAAAACTGTTGCTTGAATCCTTCAACACCACATTCAGCATCTCAACTTACCGGTTAGTTCCCACAGCGGTATCCGTAGCGCGCTGACGTTGATAGTGTAATATTAATGCGTGTACTTACAGCCCTGGGCATCTGGCTTTCAACCGTGTGCAATCTCAAGTCGCGGACGTTCTGGGGTACATCGGTGGCTCGTCGTGCGCGGACAATGGGCACAGCACGCACCTCCCCATCCACATGACCCACAACCGTCAACCGTTCGCCGAAGTCGACTACTACGAGTTCCCACTGTCGTACTCTGACGAGAACGGCAACATGTCCTCGGCTTGGTTCCCTGGCTCCGACCTCCAGATGCAGTACAATCGAGCCACCCAGATCGCCCAATACGGAGGACTCTACAACATCCTCATCCATCCCTCCGATCTGATGTTGGACAAGCTCCAGTTCCAGAACGCCCTTCACAACCTCGTGAGACCGTTCTCGTACTTTGCCAACACGACCGGTATTGCGTGGTGGTGGAGGGCCCGAGACCAGATCGATGTCGATTACACCATCTCTGGGACCAAGGTCACAGCTGCTGTAAAGTTCGCTGGACCCACCAATGGCATCACAGTCAATGTTCCCTTAAATTGGGTGGTGGCGAGTGTCTCGACAGGGTATGTCGTGTGCCAGGCCCTGTCGTACGACAAGAAGTCTATGGCCGTGGTGTTCACGACCAGCATCGCGGGCACGGCGACGCTGACATTGACAGCAGGGACCGCGGCCGTGGCAGCGATCCCGACTACCATCGCATGTCCGAGTTTTGTTTCAAGTATGTTCTGACTGCTTTGAATCTCAGGGACATGCTGTCATATACTGATCCGATTTCGGATTGTTTGTTTGCAGCTCCTCTGACAGAATGCCTTGCGTACGAGGTCCTTGTAGCAGGGTTCATGAACGTCTACACGCAGAACAAGCTCGTCAACGAGCTGATCCTCGACACCGAATCGAGCCCGAACCTGGTGACGCAGTATACAACCGATCAGCGCCTCCAACTTGTTACCGACAGCGGGACTACCAGCTACTCGACCAGGAACTACTGGTACACCACAATCTCCCAATTCTGCCTCGACATTACACCCTACACCCATCTGCGGTTCGACCTCGTTGCCCCGGCCGGAAGCGATTTCTTCATCAAGCTCCAGAGCAGGGACGCGGGATGCACGACCGACCTCCCCTCTCCTATTTACGTTCGCGCATCTGACTACACCGTCATGGACGGCACTAACCGCAGCGTGGCGATTCCTATCGTGGATCTCGGGGTCACAGCACCGTTGAGTGTCCGATCAATCTGGTTTACCGACCTTTATCCGAAGAACACTACTTTCTACATCGACAATGTGATGCTGCAGAAGCGATGCATAACTGGTCCAGGCGAGGGACTTGCTCCTGGATTGGCATTGGACAGCGTACGTCTTTCTTCTGCCTACAGGCCGATGGCGGGCAAACTGCTGATATGTTCCGGCGCTTTTCTAGTTCAGCAGCTTGGGACGGTGGATCAGCGGCGAGAACTCGATGCGCGGACCAACAGCTGTCTCGAACATGTACCATTACCGTCTCCCAAATCTCAACAAGCTGATTCTTCAACCGAAAGTCAATGGCTTCTATACCTCAGCGTTCCCGACACCGACAGACGTATCGGCCTACACTCACATACTGGTTCAATTCACCGGTCCCACGAGCGGCACGTTCAACGTCACGCTGCAGTCGGGAGCGTCCGGATCTGCAACCGCAACCGTCGCCTCGGGTTGTTATTCCAAGGTCGTTCAAGGCGTCGTGAGCCAGATGCGTGTCCCGCTTACTTCGTTCCCGACTGTGGATTTCAAGAACGTGTACGGCGTTCGGATCGATGGGTTCAGTCCTTACGGCATCCAGTACGCGTACGAGCTAAAGCACATTGCATTCTACACACCGAATGCCGCGGCGTTGGTTAAACCCTCATGCACCTTCGGCTTGAACGGTACCGTTGTGAACGACTTCTGTAGTCCCCGCGAGGTAAGAATTGCCCGAGATGACGAGCCGGGGCTTTAATACGATGCTGATGCGGTCCACATAGTTCGTGGAAGAGTGGAACTTGCTCGGTGGCAGCTCTGGAGACAATAACACTGCCAGTACGTATTACACTACTCAGGCTGGCTCCGCTGTCATCACTCCAGCTGCAGGAGGCGGAACGTACTGGTAAGAGCCGGGTTTCTTCTCTGGCTTCCCCGACAAATTTGTGCATGACGGCTCAATCGTGTTGACTCAGGTACGCAAACCTTGGTTCCACATGCTATAACGCGACGGCCGCCGTCGGCGGGGCCGTTCAAGGCGTACGCGTTGTCGCTAGCGGCCCTGTTGGTGGTACCGCCCGCATCAGAATGGTCGTCGGGACCGACGCTTCTTGCACGGCAAACATCACATGGGTCAACGATATCTTCTTCAACTCAGCTGGTCTCATCGAGACGATATTCGACGTTGGACTTAATATCAATGGGCTGCAAGGGCCCCAGCTCCTCCGTGCCATCTACATCGACACCTGGCCATGGAACGGAGGACAGTACACCATCGACTCGGTCTCGATCGCTCCCTTGACGAGCTGGGTACGGCCATGGTCCGATGTCAAGCCGAGCTCACAGGCTGGGGTGTTGACCTACTGTCCCAACTGCGGAACAGTTGGTGCCTTGATCATCGGAGGGCCGACCTTCTGCAACCCTAATGTGGTGCCCAAGGTCAATGCTCTTGGAGGTTTGACAGACTCGGACGGCACGCTGGCGGGACAGTCCCTCGGAGCGAATGGACGACTCAACTTGCTGCCTGCATCATCTCAGTCCTACTGGTATACCTTGTTCGGCACGGGTGCGTGCTACGCGGCTCCATCGAACGTCAACGCTGTCCAGTTTATCGGTCAGGCACCTGCCGGCTCATCATTTGTGCTCAAGCTCCGATGGAGACCCGACGCAGCCTGTACGCAGACGGCTGTGGCCGCGGGAGTCTCCAGCGACTACTATGTCACGTTCCCTGGCCCCGTCGGCAGCTCGAACTATCCGCCCCTTACGACCTTGACAATCCCCTTCGCGGCTTTCCCCGGTCTCAACCCAGCAACGCTCACGAGTCTTTCGCTGGAGAGCTTTTCGGCTCCATTGGAGACCGTCAGCATCTACTGTCTGTCGCTCGTGCAATCCTCGGTGGCTGTCGCAGGTCCAGGAGGTTGCACTTTTGCTCCTGCCTCGGCTTTCCTGGATTACTGTCAAGACCCCTACGCTGGAAGCAACTCGCTTGGTGGGACGTCCAGCGACGACGGGACCATGGCTGTCAAGCCTGTCATCAATGGGGCGCTGCTTACCCTGCGTCCGACCCCAGGATCGTACTGGTAGGTTTCGCGAGCTTACCATCGCTAGGAGTAACCCTGACGGACATTCATCTGATCCTTCCTTCTCCCACCTCAAAGGTACACGACTCTACCTTGCACAGACGTCTCCTCCTATAGCTACGTCGTATTCTCCATCCAACTGGCAACGACTTCGACTCTGACCGTCGAGCTCCAGACCTCGTCCGCGGCCGGCTGTCCCACGGGGACCGCGTCCGTCAAGGTCCACGTGGACATCGCCCCTTACAGACCGACGTCGAGCACGGGGGGAGCCGTCGACGTCTCGATCCCCTTCACGGCCTTCACGGACCTGGATCCCACGCTTCAGATCACGGCCGTGACGGGACTGTCGCTGGGAAACTTCGCGCCGGCTGACGGTGTGACGAGTTACAATGTCACCCGTGCCTTCTGGAGCGCGACGGCTGCGTGAGTCGGCGTTTGGAAAACCGCTGGAGGGTTGGTTTTGTTCTACAAGGGCGGAATTAGGGTGTCAAGGACTTTGATCAGGCTAATAAAATAAAGAACATATCCTCGAATGTCTTGCTCGTCACAAGCGCTATATGTGACCCCTACATTTATAATGCCGGCGTTTTGCCAAGCGGGGATGAGATGCAAACGTGAAAAAAGCGAAGCTATCGAAACCTGCACGCCTCAGGGCCTGGCGGCGCCGAGAGCGGCATATCAACATTCGGCGCAATCATATGAACACAGTATGATCTATCATGACAGCGGTGTTTCCAGGTATGTTAGATCCGCCCGCACCTGTGACATCAACAGTTACGACCATGCATCTTGCACAGTCAATGCCAATTGCTAGCGGCGGTGGCGGGGGAACGGTGGACGCGTTGGGGTCGCGTTATTTGTTTTTTTTGGACAGAACACACAAACAACGAAAGGTTCTAACCGTCCTGCACCTGGGTCGCAAGCGGAGCGACGAAGAGACATGCTCTCGGCAGAAGACCAACAACAGCAAGACGCTGCACTCGGAGAAGACGAAGAAGCTTCCGAATCGCCGTCCACCTTCCGTTCCCGGGCGCCCAGCAAGGCAGCTACGGACTCTGCGGACAACCGTCGTCAATCCACACAAGAATCATCCCAGAACAGCCCCGAACCAAACGCGGGAGACTCGCAGCAATCCCCCGACGGTGTCTCAGAGGATCCTACTGGGATCGACGCGGGAAACGCAGATGCAGCCGTACCGGCCGATGGGTCGCTCCCGGGCGTGCCCGAGGAAGGCATAGTCCTCCCTGTCAAGAACAGTGACGCTTCGGCGTCCCGTCATGCATCCACGATGTCTCTCAACAGAGAAGACGTCTCGACAGATTGGTACGACCAGCACGAGATCGAGTTCCAGGAGCAGCAGAAGGAACGACGTGCCGCTTGCCTCGCCGACCTACTCGACAGAGAAAAGGCTCCCGCCAGCTACTATCAGACGAGCAAGAAGGAGGCCTGGGTTTTGGAATATGTAGCCAACTTTAACAGACAGTACACACAGCTGTTTCCGGGACGGAGGGGACTGCTATTATCTCCACCGAATCACTTTGGCGTGCCGGTTCGTCGGCGTCCCTTCGATGTTTGGGCAGCGAGGTAGGGACTTGGGGGCTGATCGATGACTTGCAACAGAAATTCGTGTGCACGACGTTACGACCCACGCAGCTACCGTACCGTGAGCTGTACGACTACCGCGGATGCTCTCGTTTTGTCGCCGAGTATCTATCCTACACACCTCTGGAGCCAGCGCATGAACTGGTAACGTCCTGTACCACCGTACGCTGCAACTGCCCATACAATCAACTCACCCCTCACGTTCCGGGCAGCCATCCACGATCCCAGGCCCAGGTTTCACCCTCCGCCTGCAGCAAGGCAACGCGTTCGACTACTCGATCCTTCTCGTCTCTTTCCTTCGCGGAGTAGGCTACGACGCCTACGTCGTGTCAGGCTACGCGACCCGCGCAATGACCCTGATGGACGAGTCGAGAGTGGACAGCGAGACGGCGGGGATCCCTCCACCTACAGGATCACCCCCGGAAGCGAGCGATCCTGCTCCTCCTCCACCTCCACCTCCACACCCCGCCACGAACGCTGCTGTTCCTGGCGCGACGACGACGACGACGACGGCTGCCTCAAAGTACAAGGTGAAACCTCCTCGACAGCTCAAGAGTCAGTTCGTCATCAAGCAGGACGAGAAGAGTCGGACGAGGGCGGTTCAGATGGCTGCCACGGCAAGGAAGAAGGAACTGGCGGCGAGACAGGCGGCGGAAGAGGATGACGATGAATTGAAGGGTCTGAGGGTCCATTCGTGGGTGCTGGTGCTGCCCGGGAAGAGGGAGGTCGCAGAAGCTTTCTTCATCGGTAAGGCCATTCCTTCGAGACCCCGTACCCGTTTCGACTCTGACCGAGCCTCGTTCCTTCGAAACTGACTCGCAGAGGCAACAACCGGAAACGTCTACTCGACCGACAACGAGAACTACCTCGGCGTCGAAAGCGTCTTCAGCTCCGTCAACCACTGGGTCAACATGCAGGTCTGCTACGAGGGACTCAAGGGGATATCCTTCGACCTAGGAGACAACGCCAAATGGGAGTTCGTGTTGCTGGACAACACGCAACCGGGTGGTGTGGACGCACAGGACGACGGTGAAGATGCAGCTGGCGACAACGCCTCCGATGACGGAGACGAGGACGCTCCGGCTTCCGAGATCCTCGATCTGCCGCCGTCGTGGGTAGAGAAACTGTCCGTGTCCACCGAAAACTTCGAGTCTAGGTGTCCGTCAGGAGCGAAGATGGTCATATACCGGGATGCTCGACATGTGAGGAGGGAGCGCGGCATGTACGGGGGTCCACAAACGCATCGATAGAGACTGACGTTCTGTGATGAATCAGGAAGTTTATGCCGACTACTTCCGGAAGGATGGAATGGTGGCCCGTACCATCTTCTTCTCTGATGACACCCGTGGATACACGGGAGAGATCCGGGAAACGTTCCAGAATCGTCGGTAAGGGGCTGTTCTATATCCACTTCTGCCCACACCTCTCATGCATCTCATGGACTCTTTCCACGCAATGCAGAGACAAGCTTTATCAACGCGTCCGCATCCCTTACGAAGGGATAGTCCACGAATTCTTCGAAGCTGGCCGTCTCCATGGTCTCAAGGAGCACATCATCTTGGATGATCGAACCAAGGCCATGCATTTCTATCCTTCCGCGAGGTTCGACGGTCTGATCAAGAGGGTGGACGAGACTGTCAAAGTATGAGCATGGTGTTTTCCGTAACAGTGCACGACCCTTCGTTCCTGACTCACCCTTGATAGATCATCGAACACTACACCGACCGAGAAGACCGACTCGTTTACAGAAGCGTCACGTTCGACGGCGAAGATGTACGGGCAGTCCAAACGAATCCTTTGCTGCCTCCTCACACGCTCCTCCTACTGACCAACCCCTTCGTTTCGCAAAAACTTCCGCAGGACGACGAATCCGAACGCGGCGCCATCCTCAAGATGGCGGAAAAGTTCGACCGCAACCCCTCGATCCCCTCCCACCTCGACGCCCAGAAGCGCACCTACTTCCTCAAGGACGACAAGATCCGGATCGTGTACCACCTCGAGGACGGAAAGATCATCCCCTCGACCCGCGAGTTCAAGAAACCGACCGCGGAGCAGAAGACCAACTTCATCGACCTCACCGTCAGCTTCGAGGTCAACCCGTACCGCAAGCCGAGGAAGAAGCAGCAGCTGTACGGTGAGCTGTTGGACCTACTGGGGTCCGAGCAGGGGTGTCTGAGCGCCATCAAGGCGAGCGACAGGGAGGTCGCGGAGATACTCACCAATCGGGCCGGAGAGGAGAAGGAGGTCGTCCTGAGCGTCAGTGTGTACGACACCATGCGAAACCAGACGGTAAATAAACAGCAGAGAGAGTCCTTGCCCTGCTCTGTCGTCTGATCACACATTCCCGGAGCCCCTTTCGCTGATGGAGTCCCCCCCCCTTTCCTGTCTACTTCAGAAACTCCCATCCGAAGAAAAGAAAGAAGCCGCCAAAGAGGAAGAGGAGGCCAAAGCCGCAGACCTCGACTACCTGTCCCCCTTCCTCGTGAGCTACCCGACTCCGACGCGTCTGACTCGAGAGGAAGCGTTCCTGGTCAAGGACGCCTGTCTCAAGAACTTCAAGGAACGTCTCATCGACAAGGCCAACATCATCCAGAACAGGTTGGACGACGTGACGGCAGAGTACCAACGGAGGCAGCTCGCGTACAGCAGGAACGCGGACAGCATGACCCCCGAGGAGACCGAGACGTACGTCAGGTTCTGCAACGACGCTCTGTTCAAGATCCATATCTTGGAGAAGAGGTTGGCGAAGGTGAGCAAAGGAGAAAATCGAGGGGAGTTTTCTGGGTCCTGTGAGTTGGGCTGCTCTTGTTATCGATTTTCTGATGGAAATGGGTTCGTGACAGCACAAGGAGACCGCACCGGAACGCTACATCGAGTTGGACAGCAAGCTCAAGGCGGATCCCCGTATGCACCTTGCCTGGGCCTCATAAAAGTGATTTCATCGTCAAAATTTTGGAAGGAACGTGGTTGGCTCGCTCCGCTGCTTGTAGACTTCCGTGTTTCTTTGAGCTCTAGGTGCATTGGAGAAGGAAAACGCCAGGGCGGCAGCAGCGCTCGAAACGCATCTTGCAGCTGGACGTTCGCTACAGCACGGAAGAAGCACCAAGCTTGCTCATGCATCTCAGCATCTACAGAAGCTGCCATTGGATGAACCTCTTTTTGCAAACCCTGCTCCCCGGACTAATAAGCTGTCCAAAAGAAAAGTAGCTATTATCCTCGTCAAGTCAAAAGCCGGGAGACATGGGACAAAATGAACAATGGTATTATGTGACAACTTCTCCTGTACAGAACGTGTAGTACCCAGCATGTTCGTTGCTGCTCAGACCGAACGGCTATCCTTGAAAGCAGCAGCGGCCGCGGTGAGAGCGTCGGCGACGACTAGCGTGAGCATGGCGTGAGGAGCGATGCGGAGGTAGTATACGGGAAAGCTCTATAGGACAGGTCATGGTATCAAGATGTGTGTGTGAGTGACAGGTCATCTCGGTGGGTCGATTGCTTTTGGGAGACTTACTCTGTAAAAACTCAGAGGACCTTCGATCCTGATGACTTTGAGGGCGCAGTCGATGGTGCCCTTGTACGGCATGACGCCCTTCAAATCGGGTCGCTGCTTCTGCAGACGGGTCTTGATGAAGTCGAACGGAAGGGATAGGGCCGAGGCGAAGAACCCGGCAGTAGCGCTGGAACCGAAAGTCGACAGGGCGCCCGGTCCGATCAAGTCGTCGAGTTTGTGCTTCATCTGAGAGTAACTAAGGGACGGGAAATCGTGGGATGAATATGGGACGGCGATGCCCTTGCGAAGAATGCATGAGGATCTCCTATGCTGTGATTCTCCCCGGAACTTACACCGTGAGCATTCCGACGTTGAGAGCCATGGCCCTAGCGACCGTCGGCCCGGCTCCATTCCAAAGCGCCAGCGCTCCTTCGTCCTTTGTGATCCTGACCAGAGCGTTCCCCACGCCGTGGTAGTTGGCTCGCTGACTTTTCGGCAGCATGCCGTCGGCCTGCATTCTGACGAGGGCCAGGTCGGCAGGTGTTCCCACGATGGCTCCAAGACCTCCGGCAGCGAGGCCTGCGGCGGCACGTTGACCGAACGTGACCTTGTCGTTGCCGTTGTAGTCTTTGGACATGGAGAGGAAGGTGTTGAAGAGACCCATGCGAGCGGTCGTGTAGGTGGCTTGGCGGAGGAGACCGGCGGAGAGACCGCGGTAGAGGGAGAAGAAGGATTCGCGACGGATGAGCTCGGTGGCGAGACGGATCGGATGGGCTTTGGCATTCTGAATATGGAACGGTCAACCGCGCCATTAGTCGATGTTCATGAGAGTACACAGCGCAGTCTACAACTCTCGAGGCACCTTGACTCCCTCGCCGGTGAGTTGCAGTCGAACCTTGATCTATGCACGAAACATGACCGTCAGAGCTCTGCCTGCCAGCTGCGAGCAAAGAGGCGGGAGCATGCAGTACCATGTCGATCGGTTGGATGAGAGCTGTAGCGGTCATTCCTGCCACTCCTCCTGTGACGAAGGGCTGCGCGATCTGCCACGGGGAGCGAGTCGAGTCCATGTTTGGCTTTCGAAAGCAACGAGTTCTAACGGGAGTGCGCTTTGAAGATGAGAAGGGACCGACTGCAGCGAGGGTGCGCAGGCAAGCTTCACCTGGCTAGACGCGATGAAAGGTTGGGGTTGGAGCCGTGGGAAGAGAAACGAGGAGAGAGAAGCAGGAGGACGACGGGTAGGAAGCGGTGGGAGTATATGTACGTGGGCTGCTCCTAGGTCTCTCTTTGCCTCGAGGAGCGTTCGTTGCCTTGAAACGAGTGGGGATGGACCGTACTGTCAGTCAGTCCTGGGAAAGTAGACGCGAAGGGACCAGGCGGCGATCCCCAGAGAGGGACAGAGATCTGCAGACTGTGTGTTAATCGCGATGAGGGGAAGGCACAGCAGAACACCAACCCCTCTCTCTCTCTTTATGACACACGATGGGGAAAGCTCTCTCTCCTTTCTCTCGTTCACGCAGAGATCAGAGAAGAGGTGGAGGGAAACCTCGTGACTCAAAGTCTTTTTTCTTTTGCCCAAACCCAAAGGTCTCTCTGTCTCTCTCTCTCTCTCTCTCTCTCTGCTCAGAGGTGGCCTCATCCCCTCCACCTCTCGGTACACCTGCATGGCCTCTTCCTCTCTCCTGTTCCCCGGACGAAGGCGAGGAATGGCCATGCTCTCTCTCGCTCTCTCTCTCTCTCTCCATCTCTCTCTTGATACTGTATGTACAGTACACATGTGTATCGGTCCTCCCTGATCCTCTTCAGTTCATCCCGAAAGGCAAAAGAAATGGGGGGGAAGCGAACCGTGCGCGTGGTGACAGGACAAGTGCTCACGTCACAAATTTGAACCGAGAGCTGTCTGAGATTCCGGACATCCGAGCGACCAATCCCCCGTTTTTCCCTGCCTTTCCGTCCTCACGCAGATCCTCCCATCGATTCCCACACCACACCGCGCCGAGGTGACCATGTTCATCTCCTCCTCACAGGGTCGTTCAAGCCGCAAAGCCGTGCTGGGCCGTGTGTCGGGGCTTTTGCGTTCTTCCGGCATCAACCCGGTCGCCTTGCCCCAGTCACCACCACCTGAGTGGAGGTATCTATACCGCAGTGTTCCTTCTACCATTACGCCTCCATATCTCTCAGCTCGTCGTCAGCTGGTCGCTTATCGTTTCGAGCGATCCATCGGGCGTGAGCAGGAACTGCGGTTTCTGGTCAAAGTCTTCGCGCGGCACAGGCTCGTCCACGATCTGCGCCGATAACGCCAAAGCCACTTCAGGAGAGAAAAAGAAAAAGGACGTCAAGAACAAATTCAAGGACCCAGGTCTCGCAAAGAGTCCTTACCAGTGGTCGGCAGTCGCCGGTTCCCCATCGCCGACCATTCCGCTAGCTTTGCAAAGTACTTGTCGTAGTACCCTTTGCCGTGTCCCAGTCGCCATCCCGCTCGGTCAAACGCGAGGCCTGAAAGGTGTGTACAGGGTGAGTGAACTCCCACATCGAACAATGATGACCGGTCGTTCGAACCTTTGCTCACCGGGAACAATGATCAGGTCCAGGCCCTCCCTGTCCAGCGCTAAGGAGAGGAATCGTTTTCAGCTGAGCGATGCTGACCAGACCGCACGTCTCTCTCTTCCGTGTCGCTCCCCCCTACCGTTCTCTCGAATTTCGTCCAGCGGTGGTTCCGGAATGCGCCAGCGGTTGTGCGGCAGCGCTTGATAGTCTTCCCAGGAGCTCAGACGCACCATGTCCTGCAACGCCAACGAAGCAAGTCAAGCGTTGCAACAGTCACTGAGCCCAGACGAACACCGCTTTCGAAAGCATACCATCACGTCTCCGTTGCACCTCGGAATGTAGCAGCTTTTGTCTGTGGACGACAACAAATGCGTCAGTCCTCCCAACCTACTCCAGCCTCCCCCCCTTCCCCCCTGCTCATCCAAGAAGATGAAGAGCCCCACGTACTGGAAGCGAGAATGTCTCTTATGATCTCCGCCGTGCAAATCTCCCCGGTCGGCATGCTGATGTAGACACTGACGCTCCTGCTCTGCTTGTACTCCTGCATGGAGAAGAGACGCTGGAGCACCGCTTTGGCTGAGAGGAGGAAGGTGGTGCGGAGAGCCTGGTTTGTCCTTCTAGGTTTCGGTGGAGACGTTGGCGCGGGAGGGAGGGGGCTCACTTTCTTGCTGGACCTGCTCGCTGCTGAGTTTGGCTAGCTTGGCCCGCATGCCCTTGCGCATGGCGTTCTTGACTGCACGCAGAGCGCTGTGGTCCATCGTTCCCTGAGGATCTCACTGGCGGATGCTTGAAGGCAGGAGAAAACGACAAGGGGTCCATGGAAAGATTGGGACAGAGGGAAGACAGGAGAAGACGGGACCGCTGGTGTCCGAGAGGTCCGAAAGAAGGGCTGTGCCCCTCCGTTCACACCCCCCTCCCCCCATCGCACTTCCGGCTTCTTCTGCACGCGTGCGGGTTCTACTACCACTCGCCTTCCCGTTGCCGTTCCTCTGCACGCGTCTCATTAGGCAGGGCTCATCAGCATAAAAGTCGTTCAGGTGCATCTTCCACTCTTATCGTTCTTCTGAAGGGTCATAGCAAAGATTCACGAAGGCGGTCCAAGGATCTAACACCAAAGGTCTACTCAGGAGAGCAATGGCAGAACAAGACGAGAAGGCACCCGTCGGGGCGTCCGACGGCGCATCCGATCCCATGGAGCAGGATCTTCCCACCAGGAACCAGGCCAGCACCGTGACCTCGAGTCCCGAGAAGCGCAAACGCGACCCATCACCTGCAAAGACCAAACTCTCCAAGCCCGAAAAGTCCACCGACGAAGAACCGGCGCCTCAGAGCAAGAAGCCAAAGACGGACGAAGCAGAGGATGAGATCCAACAGGAAGGGGAGGGATCAAAAGAAGAGGACGCGAAGGAGGAAGCTCGCACCCGCAGGACCCGAACTCCCACACAGCACTTTACGGTCGAACCTGTTTCGAAGCCTGAAAAACCGACCAAGGCAATCAAGGTCCCGGAGGGGAAGGGAACGCCGTTGAAAGATATCAAGCCAGGTAGGGCATTTTGCGCTACCCGCGTTATTCACATCATGTTCCGCGCTCACTCTTTCACTCCCGTCCCTACGCCACAGTTGCGGACGCCCTGGCAAAGATCTCGGGAAACGATGACCTGATTCATGGCCTACACACCCTCTTTTACGGGCGGGCAGGAGTGCGTGATAGCTGAACCGAGTAACGGAGGAGCCCAAGAGCTGACGATGTCTTCACGGATCAGATCAAACAGCAGCACAAAGCTGACATCATGAAGTTCCACGGCTTCGCGTTTCAATCCGACGTAAGTCAAAACCCACTTCCTGAACCTAGGGAACGGAAGGGCTCTTACACCACCATTTTGTCCCCACCTGCAGAGCGACCGGGAATTGGCGCTGGACAAGCTCGGCAGATGGCGTTCGGCGGGACTCAGAGAGCTGGCTCAGACCCTCAAGGTCGAATCTAGCGGGAAGAAGGTAGTGGGCGACTAGGAGAGATGCCATGTCTCCGCCAATGCACACTTCTAACAGTATGCCCCTGCAGGAAGTAGTCATGGAAAACATCATGAAGTTCCTTGAGGAACCTTCCATCTCTGCAACCAAGACGCGTGAGACACCAAAGAAGGTGTGGGCGTGAATGTCTTCTGGTCCCTTCACTTTAACCCCCGCGGTTCCCTCACCCACGATAACGTTTGAACAGACTTCAGCCAAAACACCCTCCAAGACGCCCCGGAAAGCAAAGCCAAAGTCTGCTTTCGACGTATACGCCGCAGAGCATCGACAAACCGCGTCGGACGGACTGGAGGGTGATGAACCAGCGGCGGAAGACGTGGACGCCAAGCTGAAGACGGACTACGAGGCCTTGACCGAGGAGGAAAAGAAGCCGTACGAGGAAAAGTTCGAAGCGTCGCAGGTCAAGACGCCGAAGGTACCGAAGACGCCGAAGACGCCCAAGACTCCAAAGACTCCGAAACCCAAAAGCGAGGTGAGGGGCACACGTTCTCCTTTTCGTTTTCTGCCAATCTCAGAACCCGCAAGTCCTGACGTGAAGCTTGGGATCCCAGAAGAAGAAGAAAGATGCAGAGTTGTCCGATACGGTGGCTGACGGCGAGGAAGATGCGGACGACGATCAAGCTCTCTCGAGCAGAGTCAAGGGCGAACCCACCAACGCTCAGATCGTGGCCGCCATCAAGGAGATACTCTCTGGTAAGGACGTTGGTCTCTTTCACCCCAAAAAGTCCGGTGTCTCCGTTGACACCTCTGGTTTTCAAAATTGTAGAAGGCGAGCTGCAACAGCTGAGCAACAAGAAGGTCAGGATCGCCCTCGAAGGAAGGTTCAACCAGGACATGACCCACAAAAAGTCCTTCATCAACGAGAGCATCGACGAGTTGCTGCCTCGGATGTCGCGTTGAGCAATTCGATTCTACTTTGTTTCTCTGCTCAGAAAGGGAGCCATCTTTTGACTCCTCCTGGAGCTATAGTAGCTCGGGGAAACCGACATGTCGGGGTTTTTTTTAACGTATATACCATTTATTACGCTCCAAGTCCTTGGCTTGTGGTGATGAGCATTGACCATGAGTGGAAATGTCGTGGTGGTGAGCATCGAGGGTTGTGTGGAAATGCCGTGGGCATGCTGTGGGAAGGGCACATGCCGATCGAGCAATATCTGTGCGCAGCATAGAACCAGAGACAGAGATTTTTTTTTGCTCATCCCAAGGGTTCAGAGAAGAAAAAACAACACAGGCAAGAGAGACGAATTTGTGGGGAGAAAGCAGACGACGGTATTTGATTCATTTACAGTAGGGTAGCGATTAAAAATCGCTCAAAGCTTGGCAAAGAGAAAAACAAGTGTTGATAAACACTGATGGTGGGAAGGTGTGGGTGGGAGAGAGCCTTGAAGTGGATGGGAGGTCTTGGTCGTCGTGCTTGGATGAAGGGAGGAAGGAGGGGACGATCTAAGATCGCTCGCCACGGAGACGACGAGCCAGCTGGATGTCCTTTGGCTGGATGGTGACACGCTTGGCGTGGATGGCGGCGAGGTTGGTGTCCTCGAAGAGACCGACGAGGTAAGCCTCGGAGGCTTCCTGAAGCGCGCCAATGGCCGAGGACTGGAATCGGAGGTCGGTCTTGAAGTCCTGAGCGATCTCACGGACGAGACGCTGGAAGGGGAGCTTGCGGATGAGGAGCTCGGTCGACTTCTGGTAACGACGGATCTCACGGAGAGCGACCGTTCCGGGACGGTAACGGTGGGGCTTCTTGACTCCGCCGGATGCGGGTGCCGACTTGCGAGCTGCCTTGGTGGCGAGCTGCTTGCGAGGGGCTTTGCCACCGGTGGACTTTCGGGCGGTCTGCTTGGTACGAGCCATTGTTGGTGTGTGTGTGTGGTGTGTTGTGGGGGTGAGGGTGGTCTTGGAGGGGGGGTCTTGGCCTTGAGGTGTGGGAAGAGAGGCGAAGCTGGTGTGTGTTGTGTGAAGGAAGAGGAGGAGGGGGGGGAATGCGCAACGCGTCTTTCCTTTTATACATTTCCTGCCTTGGCTGTGCCGGTGGGGAAGCACGGAGCTGTCTACTTTCTCTGTGACCGAATATCCGGTACCCAATGGGAAGCGAGCAACTCCCTTTCGGGCTTAATGAACCCTGCAGCCTGCGCTCTCCGCATGCGAGGGAGAAAATATAAAAGGCAGACGCGTGAAGGCATTCCCCCCCTCTCCTCTTCATTCCTCACACAGCAACAGCAACCCCACCGCCACTCACCTTCAGCAACCGGCACAACACTTTGCCGTCGATCAGCAACACACACACCTCTCCTCACCTCACCAACTCAACAACTTCAACTCACAATGTCTGGCCGTGGAAAGGGCGGAAAGGGACTCGGAAAGGGCGGAGCCAAGCGTCACCGCAAAATTCTTAGGTAACTGACTCAGCAGCTCAGCGCCTCATCCTCTCATCACACAGCATCCTCACACCTTTTCCTCTGCTTCCCCTTCCTCAGGGACAACATCCAGGGCATCACCAAGCCAGCGATCCGTCGTCTCGCCCGTCGTGGTGGAGTCAAGCGTATCTCCGGCCTGATCTACGAGGAGACCCGCGGTGTCCTCAAGGTCTTCCTCGAGAACGTCATCCGCGATGCCGTCACCTACACCGAGCACGCCAAGCGCAAGACCGTCACCTCCCTCGACGTGGTTTACGCTCTCAAGCGCCAGGGTCGCACCCTCTACGGTTTCGGTGGATAGAGCATCGTCTCCTCTCCGTCGCTTCCCCCTTCGTCACCATCCTACTTTCAACCACCACCTCCAAGGCCTTCTCTCTTTACTTGCACGCCCTCCACCATCTTTTCGTCGCTTTTTCCGCTGCAAGGGTTTTTCTTCAAAACCACAAACACACTCCTACACATACATTGGCGTTCCCTCTCTCTCTTCTTCTTTCCTCCCCACTTTTAAACGCCGTTTCGGTGCAGTCTCTCTTGGCTGCGCTCAATCAAATGCTTTGTAAATATCCAAGAACAACTCGTTTCTATACACTCTTTGCTCTTTCCGGTCCTAAACAGCCAGAAAAACATAGCTGGAACTGCGTTCTTGACCGTCCCTCCTGGGATCCGCTCAGCTTGGTAGAAGGAAGACACCGGATACAAAGGCTGGATGACATTATCGAGACATCGTTGGAAGATGCCAAATGCGAAGGAGAATTCTGACATATCAGTTGGCAAGCGCGCAGCGGGAAAGGAAATTTATCTACATAGTTGGTTGATGAGAGGACATGGAGTGGGAAAGAAAATGCTAGTCGACGCGAAGACTACAGTGCAACATAGGATCGCCACCAGCCGCTTAGAGCTTGGCCTTGGCGGCCGGCTCAAAGAGCTTGTGGAGCTCCTTCAATACGCTCTCGTCCTCGATGGTGGCAGGGACCTCGTACTTTGTTCCGTTCGCGATGGCACGAAGGGTCCTCCTCAGGACCTTTCCGCTCCTCGTCTTCGGGAGTCGATCGACCACGAACGTCTTGTCGAAGCAGGCGATGGCGCCTATCTGGGTCCTGATGGCGTGCTTGAGGTCCTTGGTGATCTGCTCGGGCGTGGTATTGACCCCGTGCTTGAGGACGATGAAGCCGAGGGGAAGCTCTCCCTTGAGCTTGTCGGCGGCGCCGATGACGGCGCACTCTGCCACGTCCTGGTGGGCCGATACGATCTGCTCCATTCCGCCGGTCGAGAGTCGGTGTCCCGCAGTGTTGATGATGTCGTCCGTACGGGACATGATGGAGACGTAGCCGTCTTCGTCTATCATGCCGGCATCTGCAGTGTCGTAATACCCTGGGAACTTGCGGAAGTAGGACTTCAGGTACCCTGCATGGTTTTTGTACAAGGTCGGGAAGGTTCCCGGAGGAAGAGGGAGCTTGATGGCGAGAGTTCCGAGCTCGCAAGGTTTAGCCTCGATGTACTCGTGATGATCGTCCTCGTTGTCTTCGTGAACCACGGTGGACTTCGGCACCAGTACGCGCACGTCGTATCCTGGGATTGGAGGACCTGCGGTCCCGATCTTGGTCTGGGATGACAGCGACAGCGAGGACATCTCGCAAGCGACAGTGATGGGCCAGCCCGTCTCCGTTTGCCAGTAGTTGTCGCGGACTGGAATGTTGAGCATCCTCTGGTAGGTCTCGACCGTGTCCGGGTCCGACCGTTCTCCGACCAAGAACATGTTCTTCAGGGTGGAGATGTCGTACTTCTTGATGAGCTCCCCTTTGGGATCGTCCCGCTTTACGGCGCGGATGGCGGTAGGTGCAGTGAAAAGCGACATAGCCTGGTACTCTTCCACAACCCTCCAGAAAGCGCCAGCGTCCGGAGATCCGACCGGCTTGCCTTCGTAGATGATGGTCGTTCCACCAGCGATCAAAGGACCGTAAACGATAAAACTGTGGCCTACGACCCATCCCACGTCCGAAGCAGAGAAGAAGACATCACCGGCCTTCATGCCAACAATGTTCTTCATGGTCCAGTTAAGCGCTACAGCGTGCCCCCCATTGTCGCGGATGACTCCCTTGGGAACACCGGTTGACCCTGATCGACCACGCAGAAGTCAGGGACGTGTTCAACAAGGAAAGCTGCAACCTGGACTAACCTGAAGTGTAAAGCAGGTAGAGAGGGTCCGTTGCTTTGACGATGGTGCACTCGGCTTTGGCTCCGCGCTTCTCGGCTGCTGCGACTTCCTTGGCCCAATCGTGTTCACCACGCTTCGCATCCAATGCTTCAGGTGCTTGCGGCCGCTGAAGAATGATGCAAGCTGCTGGCTTGTGCTTACAGAGATCGATCGCCGCTTGCAGCATGGGTTTGTATTTGAAGATACGCTTCGGCTCGATTCCACAGGTGGCCGTTACGATGACGCGCGGGTGACAATCTTCGATCCTGAGGCAAGGAAAGAATTAGCAGGCTGCTGACGGGAGACAGCAACTATCAGCTTGCACTCTTGCTCACCTCTTGGCAAGCTCTTTCGGAGCAAAGCCGCCGAACACGACGCTATGGACTGCTCCGAGGCGCGCGCATGAGAGCATGGCAATGACAGCCTCAGGGACCATGGGCATGTAGACAACGACGGTGTCACCCTTCTTGACGCCGTGAGACTGGAGCACGGCTGAGAAGGTGGCGACCTTGTGCAGGAGCTGAGCGTAACTGATCTTGTCCTTGACGCCAGTGACCGGAGAGTCGTATATCAGGGCGGTGCGACCCCCGTTCCCAGCAATGACGTGTCGGTCCACCGCATTGTAGCAGGTATTCAGCTAATGACAAGGAAGTTCATTCAGTAAGGACATACACCATAACCCATCGACAAGCTTTGTTTTCCCGTGCACTCACCCGACCGTTCGGGAACCACGAGTAACCAGGTTCCTTGTACTTCTTCGAGTCAAACTCGAGGATCTTGTCGCACTCTGTGTGCCAGTCGATCCCTTTCGACTCTCTTCGCCAGAATCCGACGGGATCTTCCAGGCTCTCCTTGTGCAGCTTGTTCTGGTGGGTGGCCAAAGCCAAGGTGCCGGCGGCAGCCGGAGGCTTGGAAGCCACGGCTGCGGGCTTTGGTGTAGTGACCTTCTGCGACTGCGACATGAGGAGCGATCCGATGCGTCGTATGGGTCGGGAAAATCGTTGAGGGTTCAAAGTGTGTGGGAATATAGGCCGTGGGAAAGGCGACGAGTCGAGAGGAGGCCCGGTGGGAGGAAAGGCGGCGGAGGTCCAAGCGTTGGGACTTTATGTACGCGCAAGAATACGATCGCCTACAGGGCGTCCAAGAGGTGAAGGTCTTGCACGAGGTTGAGGTGGTGTAGCAACGTGGGTGCTGTTGGTACGAAGTCGAAGTGGCCCCGTCGTATGGGGGGTTCTCCTGGGCGGAAGAGTGAGGAAAGCTGAACATCGCGTCGCGTGCCCTCGTTCTGGAGGCCAGGGTGACAGCGCTTTGTGCCGCTGCTAGGGTTGCTGGGCACCGTGTCGCACAGAAACGAGTCACTCAGTCCCCCACCCACGCAGCCAAAGGTGCATACACTGTACGTGCATACGGTAGGGAAGAAAAGGTTCGACAGTTTATCTAAGTAGCAGGCTGCGCACGGTTACGTTAGTCTCCTCAAAGGAGGGGAAGGCGGAACGCGTCGCTGAGTTTGCTCGTCGCTCGCTCGCCCCCATCTCGTCAATCTCTTTTTCGAGTCTACCTTATTCCCCACACGCACACACCCCGCCCAACACTCGAGCACCTTCTCCCTCCCTCAACTCCCTTC
>JADGJA010000313.1:0-18353 GCA_027596035.1 Thoreauomyces humboldtii
CCCTTGGCCCTGTCGCCCTCCTTCCTCCCCATCGCCTCCTTCCCTTGCGAAGACCACGGCCACATGAAGCCGTTTGTTGCTCCAAAAGCTGAAAAAAAGGGAAGGATGGGCGGGAAAAAAGTTGCACAATCGGAGGAGGGGGCGAAAAAGCCATGCGGCTTCGTCCGCTGGCAACGCGGGGGGAACCGTGCCGTGGCTGTGTGCGGTCCCAGAACGGCGGCAAACACCCCCCTCCCAGGCTCCCACGCACAATTTTTTCGACTGCTTCCCTCCCCCACAGCACAAGTACTGTACAGACCTCTAATACCGCAGTACACTCTCTTTGGCGCGTGCATTTGCCCAACACCATCCTCCCCCTTTTTTTGCCTTCCCGGATGCCAGGCAGGCGCGTCGAAGGAACAACCGAGCCGCGCTCACGGCCTCCCCCCCTTCAGGCCTCAGAGAAGGGGCTGTGAGTCTGCGAGAGCTTACCACTTGTACCATCTGCATCAGAAGTCATCCAGTCATCAGGACCTGCTGCCATTCCTCGCCGACCTCTCACAGTCGTAGCCAAAGTGAATCATCTTCTATTTACACCTCGGGCAAATAGTACTTTTGAACTCTGACGGGCGGCCTACCGAAACGCGATCGCTATTCTAAGAGGAGGCATCAGCCATGGCCCAGCAGCCAGCACCCGAAAAGGTTGACGGACGCATCATCAACGCTGAGATGGATGTAAAAGAAGCATCGACGAAAGAAGTCCGCAAGTCTCCCGTGTTCTTCAACGTTCCCTGTCTCACGGGACTGAGAGGATTCGCTGCTCTCGGCGTCGTGGCTGGACACTTGACGGGCGGGACCGGTGCTCACACATATCTCAACGGGTGGGAGGAGTTGCAGGAGCTGGGAAACGTCATGGTTTTGCTCTTCTTGTGAGTTCCTCTTCTCCTCCAGCAACGTGGTCATCGCAAGCGCTTGCTTGGTTGCTGATCGCACGCTTCGAATGGTTCCAGCGTCCTCTCTGCCTTCCTTCTGACCGTCCGAGCCTTGACGGAACGACAGAAGCCATCCGACGCAAAGTTCGTCAAGTGGAGCGAGAATGGCATCACGATCCCTTGGCTGTCGGTTCGCTGGATCAAGTACCTCATTCGTCGATCCTTCCGTATCCTCCCGCTCTACTGGGTGGTCCTGGTGATCATCGCGGCCATCTCTTGGCTCCACGAACCGTACCAGGACCTTCGCAACTACACGCCGTTCGGATGGTCCAAGGTCTTGCCCTACATGTTCTTCCACGACGTCAACAGCATCTTCTGGACGATCCCGCCTGAGTTCGAGTACTACTTGATCATGCCGTTGTACATCGTACTTTACGAGATGGCCGAGCGAAAGGACAAGATGGGCGAGTGGACCATGGGAACGCAGACGAACCCTCCTGCCTATCCATATGGTGAGAGCAATTGATAGCAACGACTGGAGGGAAAGCGCTCAATCACTCACGCTCGCTCTCATAAGGCCTTGGAACTGCGGAAGCTCAGATGGTCGAGCACTACCGAAAAGGTCTCCACAACAAGATCGTGCACGGGTACTATCGCTTTGGCCGAAGGATCATCCTGCTGGTGGTACTCACTGTCTTCAACGGGTGGATTGTTCCCCTCTTTTGGTCGGCGCATTCCGCTGTCGATTACTATCATGTGAGTGATGCCAGCGACTGGTCCGTACTTTCCACCAAACCAATCATTTTATCTGCTTTTAGATCTTTCCCTTCATCTTCCGATTCTGGGTGGGAAGTCTGGCAGCGTTCATCTACCACATGCTTGCGCAGTATGGCTACGTTATTTACGTCACTGAGGTCAAGAAGCCCAACATCAACCAGAAGTTCGGCAAGGTCGCCTCAAAGTGGATCGGCATCTTCTGTGACCTGGTCCTGTGGCTCATCGTGGTCTACATGTTCCTCTCCTTTCCTTACTGGTCTCGCCACATCCTACATCGCTACGTTCCTACTACGCCGCTGACGTATTACGCCGACCATATGGGCGACTGGCCGGTCATCGGTGCAGCCGTTGTCTGCCTACTTGTCAGCGGTGCCTGTCGAGACCGCTCGTTCGCTCGATTCTTCGAGTGGAGCTTCTTCAAATATGCGGGAGAAATCTCGTTCCCGCTCTACATGACCCACCCCGCTGCTATCCATCTCACCACCACGAAGGACATCGAGGGAATAGACGGGCTGCTTTACACCTACGGCGCTGCGGTCTTGATCGCCACCATTCTTCACTATGTAGTCGAGAAGCCCGTCGGCAACATCGCTGGAAGACTCGCCAAGTGGGTTCAAACAACCTACTTCTCGAAAGATCCCAAGCTCGCCCTCGACGTCGAGCAGCACGACGAGCTCGCTGCAAAGCGGTACACCCAGATGGGTCTGGAATCGGGAGGAAGTCTTGACCCGCTGGTCCCCGGTCCTGTGGACACGCACGGAGCGGTCGTCACGGTCGTGCAAGCTCGACACCGTGCCTCGGACGGCAAAGCCGGACCCATGTTTCAGGTCGTGCACGATCGTACCAGTGCATCTTCGCCCATGTCACAGGTCACCTGTTACGACGCGCCTCCCCCTGGAAACGGCGAGGACGAAGCTCCTCTGGCTGTTCTTGCCAACACTCGAGCGTACTCGCCTGCGCCTCGCCAGCTTGAGGAGCAGATCGCTGTCGATGCGGGTAACCGTGAACCGATCCTCCTGCATCGCGCCATGACGCCTCCCCTCCAGGTTGGCTACGGACGTCCCTCTCCAGCGGCGACGCGATCTCCTCTTCGTTACTCGCAGCAGCCCGAGTACTTCCATGCCGGTAACAACTATCAAGGTTACTATCAAGGACAGCCCACTGGCATGCAGTTTGATCCCTCTCGCCAGTACTGATAGTCGGACAGCTCCCCCTTTGCACCGTACTTTTGCACCGTACTTTTAGTTTGTAACTAGCCCTTTGGTTGTCCCATGTGGACTTGTCGTTCTTTTGTAATATGTATCATTGTGTTCTTCCCGATGCTGGTCTCTGCGCTTTCGATCAATATGGTCCGCACGCTCCCAGCTCATCAAGTACTGCTCGAGCGTGGCAAAAAAAATCAAAAAAATACAAGAAACAAGCTAGCGTAAGGTATTATTTTTGCAAAACGCAGTCCCCCGGCGGTATGTCGATTCGCATCGTCTCACGTGCCCTTTCCCTACATCCACACGGCCGTGGTTCCCACGACCAATGCCCCGACCGCCACGGCTTCCCACGCTGCCGGCATCCCGACCCGTCGTCCCTTGGCTCCGGAGGTGGGACAATCCTTGTCGCCGACCAGACAGTAGCTTTTCCTCTCGAGGGAGAAGGGACAGGTCTTTCCGGTCCCGCTCGCCTGGACCAGGACGGTCCCGGTGCTCGTCTTCATGTTCCCGCTGCAGCACGAGTCCGGGGACCACATGACCATGCAGTCGATGTTGACGGGTGGGCTCGAGGACGGATCCGGGTTCGTCGCGGACGTGTCAGGTCCTGCCTTTTGCGGAGATGGGGATGGAAGGGCGATGACGGTCGGGATGAGGTTTGCGGTGAACGTCGCGAGGAGGACGAGAAGGTAGCTGAGGTTGGTTGGGAGGTGCATCTTGAGAATCGAAAGCTGCCCGCCGGAGTGTGCCGAACGGAAGACTACTTTGATGATGCTGACGTTGAACTGGGTGCTGCGATGAGCCTCGAAGACAACGAAAGATGAAGCACCGTGATGAAGAGTTCACGAACGCGGCGAAGCTGAAGAAGAGAGCTTGGAAGTCCAATTCGGTCCCGCCCCCCCTTCAAATCTCCTTTCACGTTCTCGACTGTGGTTCGCGCCTCCTCGAAGGATTGAAATGTACCGTCCCTTTGGCGGGTCTTCGTGTGAGGGAGGCCATGCGGTTCGGTGGTGGAAGGCGGAGGCTGTGGGCTGGCAATCTTTCGCTGTGGTGTGTGGATCGTACAGTGCACATGTGAAATACCCTGTCCAAAACGATGCCTTTTGCCCTGTCGAACGGCTCGGGCAACGGCTTCATGCCATTCGGGAGTTTCCCGCCTCCCCGCCTAAAACTCTCCCGTTTTTTTTTGTTCGCACAAAGAGCTGAAGGCAAAAAAAGCCATGCGGTCGACATGCCGGTAACGGTTCACTGTGGAGGCGATGTCCGCAGAGAGAGATGCGGCACAACCGTGTACAGTAGTACTGTATAGCCCACGAGGCGATGCCAGCAAAATTCCCTCCCGCCCTTGAGCGAGGTTGTCGGTGACATGAAAGTCCAGCTTGAAGCTCTCAGTTCTGTGCATTCATCTCATCAGAAGCGTTTGATACCGGTACGCAGAGTATACAGTAACGCGAACTAGTGCACGGTAGCTCTTTCTCAGTAGTGTAACCCCCTGAACTCAATGCGGCAACCGTCCGGCATGCTACGTTTCCTCGCAACATTCCTCGCGGCATGCTTGTGCTGCCTTCCAACTCACGTCAGCGCTCAGAGCTCACCGGTCATGAGCGTTCGGCAACTCAACTACACGGGAATCGTTAACCAACCGAATCACCTGTCGTTCCAAGCAGTATCCACTTCGGACCAAGGGACCTATGTGGTATGGGTGCCAGAATCTCGCCCGCCCTGGCCAGCGTTACGTTACGCCGACTAACGGCCCTTCCCGATTTCCAACAGCTGAAATGGGAGAATCTCGCATTGGTGGACGGATGTCGACTGCGTGTTGTGATAGCGCATCAGAGCATGGAGTCCTTTGTGAGAGCATGTCCTGAGCAGTGGGGAGCGGACAGCACGTACACCAACGATACGGACACGTTTGACATCTTTCCCACCCTGTCGTTCGCGGGGGCGTACGTCATGAACGCAGAGTTCACACTGAGTCTCCCGAACCTCAACGTCACGGTTCCGCCAGCGGCGACGAGCATGTTCCTCACGATCGCGGCGGGAGACGCTCCCGGGAGGGTGCCTGGAGGGCTGGATCAGCGGTTACTCGGACAGACGGGAACGGGACCGAACGGCTCGTTCGCGGATACATGGAACTGGCAGAACCAAGGTGGGAAGGAGCAGGCGTGCAGCGCTACAGAGCTTTGAAATGAGGAGACGTTTCGTTGACGCTTCTCATTCATCAAGTGGCCACGCTGCCTCAAGCCACGCAAGATGCGGCCACTTGGAACTCGCAGGGAACCTTCCGCACCGTGTTCAGCGCCGGCACCGGAACGATCACGACGGGGCTCTGCCGCCTTTTCACTGTCACATACTTTACGACGAACTCTTCCGCGTTCGACATCCCCGCGACGAACTTCGAGCCCTACTTTGGTCGAGACGGCAAGGTTTTCCTCGCCAGCACCGACTCCCTCGCCACGCAGTCCCAGCAGAGCAACGCGTATCGGATAAGTCAGCAGGGCACGTGGCAGCCGCTCTGCAACTACAATCAGGTGCCACCTGCGTTCGAGCTCGGGTCCAACAGGCTCGGTTTCGGCATCTACTTTGGGAATCCCGGCGCCTTCAACATCTTTGTGCAGACTAAGATCAACGGATACGTCGTTACGTCGTCGTTTCCTATCAACGTTCCCGATCCTTCAGCGCAAAGTAACGGGGCGCAGAAAGGTCGGGGGTCGGGGCTTCTTGCGGGAACTGTAGGGATCGTTGCTGCTATGCTTTCTTCGACATTTTTGTAGCCCGACAAATAAAGTATATCTCACCAGAATCGACAAAGGGAGAGCGACGAACTCTGTTGCTGGTCGATGACGGTGGAAAGGTTGTGTGTTCAAAGACGGAGGGCTTGTCCAGCGGAGGATGACGCAGAGGGCGTTTCTGGTGCTCACGGCCGTTTTCTCTGCGTGTCTGTCTCTCTGGTCGGGACCGCACCTGTACTCGAAAAGGCCTACTTTTGTGTCGCAATCTCTTGCCCAACCAGCGTCTCCCCACTACCGTTCAGCAACTTCCATCCTCTCCAGAGAGGTAAGTCGGGATCTTGTACGCGTCACGCTATGCTATCCCAAGCAGCTGACGCACCACGGCGCAACTCTCCAGGCATCACACGTCGAGATCTCCGACATGCCACCATCCACTACTCCCGCCGGTTCTGGGGATGCCTCGTCCAAGATACATGCGGCTCCCACAGGTGCACCAACTATTTTCCAGCGTCTCTCGGCGGTTGTGTTGTCCGTGCAGTTCCTGTGGGCCCTTGGCCACCTTGCCACGTTGCTCGGAGCAGCATGGTATCTCGTGATGCGCTCCTCGCCGTCCGGACCATCAAGCTACGCAAAAGCCTACTACGGCACACTTCTTTCGTATGGTGTCATCTTGTACAAGTCACACGGCGTACGTCTTGGCTTGCCTGGAGCTTGATGAGGTTTTTGGACGATCGGAGCTACGAAAGCTTACCCTGCGCCTTCTTTTAGACTCCCCGTGCCGACCAACAGTTTCTGCAGTCTGTGATTGGTGATGAAAACTTTTGGTACTTTGCACTGGCCATCAACTGGGTCTTTTCCAAGCCACTCCTGGGTATGTTCTTTCATTAGTTTTATATCGATCTCTTGCTGATACTTTATTTCCGGTCTGAATAGCCACTTTGATCCCGTACACTGTCTTTTCCCTGTTCCACTTCCTGAACTACTTCCGTTCCGAGATTCTGCCTGCTTTGCTTCCCCCCGCCCAATTCCCGGTCACCCTCAAGGCAAACGATGCCATCCTGCGCTTCATCAAGAACTACCAATCCCGGGCCCTCGCCCAGGTCGGCGCCGCCGAAATTTGGGTCATCTTCCCGACGCTCATCATCGGCATCTTCATGCGATGGTCCTCGTTCATGGCTCCCATCCTGTACTTTCGCTTCATGTCCTTCCGCTACATGACCTCGCCCGTCACGAGACAGGCGGTCGCGGACCTCCGCGTGCGTGCCGATGCCCTCGCGAGCAACCCCAAGCTGCCGCCCATTGTCCTCAAGAGCTACCAGGCCGTCAGAGACATGATCATCAGGTTCGGAGACATCCAGGGTCAGGCCCCTGCTCAGTAGTTCCTCCCCACTTTCCACCCGTTTTTGCATCCCCACGTCTATAATTCATTTGAGGCCGCAATACCATACTGGTCTCGCACAGCATGCCGCTCCTAATGGATTTCCTAGAGCACTGCACTCACAGGCCAGCCAGCTTTTAACACTCGGCTTGCTGGATAGATTCCTTTTCGTCAAGGGAAGGGAATGTCGGAGATGGGAAAGGTCGGTGACGCGAAAGGATTACTTGACCGCGGTTTCGTCCTCCAGCTCCGACCCCATCTGCTTTCCCCCCTTCTTGCGCTCTGTCGGTTTATACCTCACCGCTGCTCGCTTGCTCAACTCCTCCCTTTGATTCCGCAGAAACTAACCGACCTGCACTCCATAAGCCTAGACAATGTTTACAGCGAGACAGACACGGTACGACATGGGCACCTCTCTGTTGGGTTCAAAATCCTTGCCCCTCACTCACTGTTACCCTTGACAGGCAACCTAACATCGGACAAGCTTCTACCGCTACACTACCACCGCCAGCAGATGAGGACGACTTATACTCTTTCGACAAGAAGGTGCCCGGCTCCATCTTCATTCTCCATCTTGCACCTGCGTGGTCTGTTCGGTTTTGGCTAACCCGCCTGCGAAACTCGAACGGCAGACATCCGGCAACGCATACAATGGGAACACATGGACATCAGCCGGCCGAGCGGGGGTCACCAGCTTCGGTCCACGCACAGCCAAACCCGGAACGGGGGTACGCGGAGACAGCGAATCAGCCCGACCCATGACCTCGGTCCGCGCTGCCGGATACTCCAGTCGGGGTCGCGCAGGGATGACGGCAGGGCAGGCGTTCGATCCATTTCATCAGGGTGCGGGATGGAATACATCAGATGTGGACAGGAGTGCCCGTAGAGGCTTCTGCTCATCCATTCATCTGTTGATCAGGCCGTAACAGCAGCGCTACTGGCTATCACAAGCTCGAAGAAACGCCTGAAGAGCAGATCCGAAACCTGGAACGCAAGGTCAACCAGCTGATAGAAGAGTCGACCCTCATCGCAGCAGCGGGGAACCTTCGATCGGCTCTCGAGAAGGCAAAGGAAGCTGGCAAGAAGGAACGTCAGCTTTCCAGACAGCGGGAGCAGCTCGAGCTCGGGGATCAGATCAACCTCGACCTCACCTACTGCGTCCTCTTCAACCTCGCCAATCAGTACCAAATCAATCAGATGTACCAGGAGGCGTTGAACACATACGGCGTCATCGTTAAGAACAAGCTTTTCAATCAGTCCGGGAGACTGAGGGTCAACATGGGGAACATCTACTTTCAGCAGGCAAAGTACTCTCAGGCTGTCAAGATGTACAGGATGGCGCTAGATCAGATCTCGAACGCCAACAAGGACATTCGGTATGCGAGATCACCGGTTTCTCGAAACCCAAATGTTTCTGTCTGTTGCTTACTGCATTCACCCCAGACTGAAGATCATGCGCAACATTGGGAACGCCTTCATCCGGATGGGTCAGTTTCAGGACGCCATCACCTCCTTCGAAGCGATCATGGAAGGAAGTCCAGACTACCATGCCGGATTCAACCTCATTCTCTGCTACTTTGCCCTCGGCGATCGGGATCGCATGAAGAAGTCTTTGCAAAGACTGATGGCTGTGCGACCGGTCGCGATCGAACAGAACGAGGACTTTGGTGTCGGGCCTGTCGACGAGCCGATAGAGGATCATGAGGTCTTCAACGAGGATGAGCTTCGTGCGATAGCGAGGGAACGGTAAGGGCTGGAGACCAGTTATCATACTGGGAAGGTGGGAAGCGGTACCGCCGCGGGGCTAGATGCTGACATACATGTGGCGGGGTTTCAGACAGCAAGCGGGAGAACGCTGCATTGTACTGGCTGCGAAACTGGTTGCGCCGAGTATCGAAAGCACTTTCTCCGTAGGCTACGATTGGATCGTGGAAAGCATCAAGGCCTCTCCGCATGCCGCCATCGCTAGCGAGATTGAAATAGCGAAAGCCATACAGTTTCTCAAGGCCAAAGATTTCACGAAGGTAAGTGCCAAGCTTGCTTTTGTGTCCTGCGAGGCTCAGATGTCTGATCGTATCCGTTTACGACACATCAGGCGGTGGAAACCCTTAAAATGTTCGAGAAAACTGACCAGAAGATGATGGGAACGGCTGCCACCAACCTCTCGTTCCTGTACTTTCTCGACGGGGACCATAAGCAAGCTGAAAAGTACGCAGAGGTGGCCATCACAACGGACCGCTACAACGCGAAGGCTCAGACGAACCGGGGCAACTGCTACTACGTGCGTGGCAATTTCGAGAAGGCACGGGAACACTACCAGCAGGCCATAAGCGTCGACGCCGTTTGTACGGAAGCCATGTACAACCTGGGGCTTGTCAATAAACAGTTGGGACTGCATCTGGAGGCGTTGCAGTGGTTCGAGAAGCTGTATGCCATACTACGGAACAGCGCTGAGGTCATCTTTCAAATAGCTGACATGTACGTGCGCTTCCGCGCCAATTGCAAACGCTTGCTCGCTTGCATTCCTACTAAACAAGCACTTTCTTGCTCCAGATACGACAAGCAGGGCAACCTCCCGCAAGCGATGGAATGGTTCAACATCCTCATCTCGGTTGTTCCCACGGATCCAGGGGTACTGGCTCGCCTGGGAGACATGTTCGTCCGCGATGGAGACAAGTCGCAGGCGTTTCAGTACTATTCCGAGGTATGGTACCTCACTCGGGTCAAGCATTCCGAAACGCTCAGTCTAACTAAACCTTCCAACGACTTTTTCTTTCCTCAGTCATACCGATACTACCCTTCGGATATGGACGTCCTCGCGTGGCTCGGAGCCTACTACGTCGAATGCGAGGTTTACGAACAGGCCGTGCAGTTCTTTGAACGAGCCGCGACGATCCAACCGGGGCAGGTCAAGTGGCAGCTGATGATCGCGAGCTGCTTCCGAAGGAGCGGCAACTACCAGCAGTCGTTCGAGACCTACAAACGCGTGCACGAGCGGTTCCCGGATAACGTCGAATGTAAGGGAGTTCAGCGATGATGGCGGGCCCTTGCAGGTTCCGTTGCGTTTCTCTTTGAAAAGTTGCCCACTGACATATTGCTCCCCCACAGGTTTGAGGTTCCTGGTCAGGATCTGCACAGACCTCGGGATGAAGGAGGTGCACGAGTACGCCGAGAAGCTGGCGCGGACGGAGCGGGCGAAAGAACGAGCAGAAGCGGAAGCCAAAGCGGGAGGGGATGGGCCAGCTCCACGTGATTCGGCAGCCTCCGCGCACAGTCAACGCGGAGGAACGGCGGCCTCACGGGTGGGAAGTGGCGGCATCGGCGGAGGAGAGACGGCGACAGACGGGGCGCCTCAACTCCTGCAACGGAAAGCCTCCGTCATGGGTCTTCGAGAGCCACAGACGATAGAGAAGATCGGTGAGTTTGTGGGAACCGAGCCAGATCGATGTCGTGACGGCCGAAGGGATTAAGGGCTCTGACACTTCTACGTTGCCATCCACCCCAACAACCTACTCATAGATCCCAACCCCACTGTACGACGTCCTCAAACATCGGTTAGTCTTGCCACCAAAACCGTGTCTGTCCTCAAAACCGCGTCCGTATTGACGCTACGACGGGCCCTCCGCTTCGTTCCCTCTTAGAGCAACAAGCATAGACCAGAAGAAGTGGGATTCCAAGAAGACGTCAATTCGCTGTTGCCGGAATGAATCGCCTTCTGGGGAAAGCAGGATCTGCGCGCCGGACGCGCTTCCCTGTTGGTCGGGTGATCGGGGGAATGGAGGGATAGACGGACAGAAGCATATTATTGTATTTTTTTTGTGTTGTGAGCAACCATTCTATGATTCTGGTTCTCGACGGACTCGTTGCCGGTTCGCATTGGCCAAGTTCTCAGCCTAACGACGGCTGTGACGGCCTACCGGGTAGGTAGGTTCTTTGTTTCGGCTGCGGAGAAGTGCGGAGATGACGGTGAACTCGATTGTCGACAGCAGCAACGCGCGAGCTGTCACAACGACAAGTGTCGACAGTCAGAGCAAAGAGACCGCAGGGTCATGTGATCGCTCCCTATATATTTCTGTGAGATTTCGGTTCGTCTCTGGACCCTCTTCCCTGTCACTCGAACCATCTTCACAGAAGCGCTACCTCCAAGCAAGCCCTTTCCGCCCGCGTCCCTGCATCGCGAAACGTACGCCATACAGCTGCTTGCATCTGGGGGCTCGCATCGCCGTGAGCGTCGTGGGCGGAAACAGGTAGTACCCGGCCAACGTCTCGTTCCATTCCCTCGTGTCGATCGATGGTAAGTGGGTTGCCTTCCTCGCTCGTACTCTCTCTCTCTCTGCCGAAGCGGAATTGGAAGGAGGACAACATAAACTATTGGGAGACCCTCAAACAGTCGATGATTTTTACCAAATCTCTAAGAAGTTCTGACCTCTTCCGCTGAACTGATGGCTTCGCATCTCGCAAAGACCATGAGAGAGAGATAGAGAGAGAGATGCTTGCTGAGAGCTCAGATGCCCCAACGTTTCGTTCATCATCTGACCTTTTCTCCTGTGTGTCTCTCAGTCTTCAGGAGCTGATGCATCAGGGCGTGGTTATACGTTGCGGGCGCGATCGGAAACGATTAGTGGCTTCAAGCCCAACCAATCTGTCAATCCACAGAAAGCGAACCCCAAAGAGGGAGCGCTGTTGTGTTGATGAATCTTGAATATGATCCTCGCGCCCCTTCCTACCCTCCTTTCCCAAGATCCGCATCACAGCACTCCTCTCCTTTGGGATGCGGGTGCTGTTCTGTCAAGGCCGTGTCGGTACTAGCTATCTGTGATCCCCAGTGCACATCTCGCTTGACTTGCCCTGGCGCTCAGCAATGCTGGTCCGACGACGTCCGACATTCATCCCCTCATCCTTCCTTCCTCTCCCTTCTCTTGCACCACTTGTGTACAGAACGATCTCTCATTTCTCCGCGAGTCGTTATTACTGAAGGACGTGGTGCCACAGCGAACTCGGAGCCGTCGACCAGCTTTTCAGAGTTTGTGCTTTGTTACTCCTTTGCCGGATCTGGACGTTGGCGGGCCGTAAATCATCTTTTCGATTGCGCGAGCAGGGAAACGGCGAAAAGATTGAGGACTGTCATAACCCGTTAGCTCCCGAGGTCTCGGAAGATAACGGGTGAAGTAGTGACTTCACTGCTTTTCTCTGTTCCATTAGCTCCCGAAGTTTCGACTGCCTTGCGATTGTCATTTGAGCCCTCCTCTGACGTTCATGAACATTTGGGAAGCGGCGTTACTTCCTCGTTGGAGACAGCCGACACTCCGCTCAACCGAAGACGCCGACTTTCCACAAAGTCGTAAGAGTGGAGATATCGAAGGGACCCAGCGGACGCAAACATGAAAGTGAAGAAGCAAAATGGACTTCGATCCTGTTCGAAGCCGGATGCGCTGAAAAGCGTGCTATCGGAGGAACTTGCCTCCATTTATGGACAACCTTTCGACCTGTTTCGGGAAAGGACGGACTTTACCATACGAGACCTACTGTAATCGAAGCCTAATCGATCTCAGGCATGTATTGGGCGTAGAAAGATTGGCGTTTCATTAGATGTGTTGTGTGCGGGAAAGAAGTGCAGATGTTGGGATCAGTGATGGCGCACCAAGAAGAAGCGTTGCAGCGACAGTTGTTATTGTTGAGAGACGGGGTTTACGAGGTCCAATGGACCTTCCAGATGTTCCCGTAATGCTTGCGTCTGGACTCGGGGTCAGTTTTTCACGGCCTTTTGTCCGGGAGCCAAGTTCCCGGGTGGCCTTACCTTGGCCTTGAGCAAACCCCACTCCTCGTTCGTCTCTGCAACCAGGCAGAGGAGCATGCGGCTTACTCGCATCACGGACAGCAAACCCGACTGCAAGAACACCTTTTCTGATCAGCTTCGGCTGCCACCTTTGCCATCCGGCGTTGCGGACACCAGCCCGCACACACACACTCGCACACACACCTCACACTCCACGATCAGATCCTGCAGGCTCTCCTTGTCCGTCACCGGAACGTCCGGGAACGGTTCGTTCCCGACACTGCCCGGATTCCCCGCCTCATCCGTCTGGAGCGTCTGTTGTCGATGCTGATCTGAATCCCCCGCCCCGCCTCCATCCATCTCGCCCGCGGCAAGCCCCGGAGGAGCGGCAACGGCTGCTGGCCGCCCGTGCCGCTCGTAGGCGAACCAGACGTTGCTCGCCACTGCCGACACGACCTTTGCGTCCCGTTCCGTCCCGCCCGAGAATGAGACCAGGGAGCCGTCCGTGTTGAGGAGTCTGGTAAGATGCAGGTGGGGGAAGGGTGGGTGAGACGCCTGACAGAAGCCTCTCAGTCTTTAAAAGCGTGTTCGCACAATGTAGACTTTATTCCTCCCGTATTGAGCTGGGAAAGGACCTGGGCGATCGCCTTGGGTCGAAGCATGGCAGTGTGGGGTGCAAATCCTGACGGGTGGGATTAGATTGACGTGGGGGTCGTATTATGCAGTTTGCCGTGGAGATCCAGATGACTGAGAGCAGTGACTGTTTTGAAGATAGGATACTAGAAGGTTTGTCCCCGACTATAGCGTAATTGGAGGTCCGTCAGAAGGTTTGTCCCTGACGATGGCGTACTTGGGGAGGGTCCTGACGGTCGCCTTTTTGAGGTCTTGGAGGAGGATTGCTCGGTGGTGGTGGTGGTGGTGGAGCGCGCGTAACGGTAACGGGTGGCATGGTCACTCCATTCCGCTGGCCCTCCATCCTTTTTGCGAGGTTTTCTTTCCCCCTCTCACCCTTTGCCTTGCGCTGTCCGCTCGTCGTCCCCTTCCCGCCCGATCTCTCGTCAAGGACCTTTTCCCAATTTGCGCTTCATCGTCGACTTCGGAACCTGCCAATACCCTCCTCCGATCGCGCATCATCACTCTCCGCACAATGACCACAGGCGAAAAGGCATCGCCCAGGTTCGTGCTGCCCGCTGTGGCAGACAACCCGTCCGGATGGGGTCCTTCCGCCGTCCCAGAGGAGCTCTCCCACGTTCCTTACGCTCCATACTCAAAGTCGGACCGTCTCGGCAAGATTGCTGACTGGACCGCTCCCGCTGACGGAACTGGCTACAACGACCGTCGTTTTGGAGGCGAGAACGACCGTCGCCGTCGGTTTGGCGCTCAGGGTCAGGAAGCGTTCGGCTCCGGACTCACGTCGCTGTTCGCGTACACCGTGGCGGCAGAGGACGAGGCTACCTTCTCCGTGGTGGACCGTCAGGCTACGGTGCAGAAGAAGCCCGGATTCAAGTCCCAGCGTGGAGGCCGCGGCGGTGGCCGAGGAGGCGCATGGACGCCAGGCGGCCGTGGTGGCGCCCAGGTCGGTGGACGTCGCGACGACCGTCGCGGACAGCATCCCGGCGGACCCAGGAGGAGATACGGAGGCTACAATGACAAGCCCGCCCGGATTCGTGATGCTAGCGTTCAAGCCGGAGCCGAGTGGAAGGTCGTCGAGGAGCTCGACTTCCCCCGCATGAACAAGCTGTACTACGAGGTCGACGAGGGACAAGACATGTAAGTCACATTCCACACGCTTGAGACCTATCGGCACAATGCGCGGACAGAAGGATCGCAGAAGTGATGACCATTTCAACGATGCTTGACCTATGCTGGAAGCTCAAAATTGTATTTACACTGTCTGATCTGCGATCCAACCGTCTTCCGGGTGTCGGTACGCATCAAATGATCGGTTCATGCTTGGCTTACTTCTTTGCGTTCCTGACAGTTCCGCACACGGAGTCTTCAACTTCATTGACAAATCCTTCGACCGCATCAACACCAAGCAAGAAAAGCCGTTGCAGCTTTCTGACCGCAACTTCCTCAACGTCACTGCCAGCGACGATCCAGTTCTTGTAAACCACGCAAAGTCCGCCGCTGATGGCTTCACGGTGTACGCCACCGACAACGTCCTGGCGACGCTCATGTGCGCTACTCGTTCTGTCTACTCGTGGGACATCATCATCAACAAGCAAGATAACAAGCTGTTCCTCGACAAGCGCGACGGCGGTGCGTTCGACTACGTCTCGGTCAATGAGAACGCAGCGGACCCGCCAATGGAGAGCACGGAGAAGGACAACATCAACACGCCGCAAGCCCTCGCCGTGGAGGCCACATACATCAACCGCAACTTCTCTCAGCAAGTGCTCAAGGAGTCGGAACGAGTATCCCTTTCCCACGCCAACCCCTTCGACGACGGCAACCCCGCCGATCCTCTCCCTTCCCTCGCCTACCGGTACCGCAAGTGGAACCTCGGCAATGACGTGACCCTTGTTGCGCGGACCCAGCTCGACGCTGCTCTGCATGCTCCCGGGTCCAACTCTTCTCACGCAACCGGTGCCCTGAAGCTCAAGGACGCACCCTGTCCTGCGTCGGACACGCTGTTCGTGAACGTTCGTGCTCTGAACGAGTTCGACTCGCGTGCTCCTGGAAGCGGAGGAGCGCCAGAGTGGCGCCAGAAGCTCGACTCTCAACGAGGAGCCGTCATGGCCACCGAGATCAAGAACAACGGCAACAAGCTCTCGCGATGGGCGATGGAGAGCATCCTCTCCGGTGCTGACCAGCTTCGCGTCGGTTTCGTGTCGCGAGCCACGCCAAAAGACCGATCCCGTCACGTCATCCTCGGCACCACGACGTTCAAGCCAAAGGACCTTGCCAGTCAGATGAACTTTAACCAGGGCAACGCGTGGGGAATCCTCAAGATGTTCGTCGACCTCTGTGCCAACACTCTCGAGGACGGAAAGTACGTCCTCGTCAAGGACCCTAACAAGGTATGTAAATTGCGGCGCGTATTGGGCTACGGTTTCCTACTTGCTCACCGTTGTCGTTTCTTCCCCCTTACCAGGCTCTGCTCCGTCTGTACTCTGTACCTGACGACACGTTCGAGGAAGACGATGAGGCTGCGGATCAAGGCGGCGACCGGGAGGACGCCGAGTAGAGCGAGTCTTGATGTACTTCCTGGTTCTTTCTTTCATGCTGAGCTCCTTCAATTATCACATATCCCTTTTTGTATGCCACGAACATTGCTCCAGCGAACGCGTTGTGGGGCAACTGTCGGGGGGTCTGGAAATAAGGGGTCGAAACTTTGAAACGGTGACAGCGGCTTGGCCCCCCCTTTTTCTGCGCAGACAGACAGACAGACAGAAGCAGCAGCAGCAGCTCAAGGGCCTTCCTTTCGGTCTGTGCACCATCACATAGTCACCCGCCCTCACCTGCTCTTGGCATATCCTTACCATAGTCATTGCTATTGCTCTCTGCTTGCATCGTCCCATTGCAAGGGTCTACGCCCGTCAGTTTAGTCGGTCAGTCGACTAACAGTCAGGTTGTTGTCGAAAAGCAAGCCTTGCCGCTCTCGTTCCCATCGTCCCGCCACCAGCACTTTTCACTCCCCGCTCGCATTTCCCTCTACACTTCACACGCCCTGCAGACCCTGCAAACCACACGTACAGTAGACAACACTTCACTTCACCATGACGGTCGCTGGCGCAGAAAGGAAGCAGGCTCAACATGCCCGCCAGTCGCGGAATCGTAACCGCCGCAACATTGCCGCCCAATTCAACTTGCTGGTCGCTGGCCATAACTGGACGGGGAAAAGCTCGTTCCTCAAGGTGAGGGTCATGCTCCGACCGCATCTCGTTTGAAGTTTACTCACCAACGTTTTGTCCCAAGACCCTCTTTGACTCGCTTGACGTGACCGCGGTTATTCCAGACGACCCAAACGCTATTCCCGGCTCCCTGCTGCCCCCGGATAACCTCGCCGAACCAACACCAGCTCCCGCTCGTTTCGAGTTTGACATCGACCCGTCTTCCGGCGAGCGAATCTCTCTTCGTGTGATCGATTCTCCTGGAATTCCCATTCCAGCGAACATCCACAGGGATGCTGACTCGGCCGACAAAAATGAGGAGCATGTGCGAGGAGTGATCCCCCATGTCACGGGCCTTGTCCGTTTCATCACGGGCCAGTTTGAACGGACTCTTCTGGAAGAGTCAAAGGTCAAGCGAAACCCTCGGTCTCCAGACTATCAGGTTCATGCCTGCCTCTACTTTCTTGATCCTCAAGTGTGTTTTGCGTGCAACGGCATCACATCCATCGACCGGTACGCTCTGGAGCAGCTCTGCAGTCGAGTCAACGTGATCGTGTGTCTCGGAAAGGCCGACCTCCTCACCACGCGTCATCTTCGCGCTCTTCGCAACATGGTGATCGAGGATCTTGCCCGCTACGCCATCCCCGTCTTTGCTTTCCCCGAAGATCCCGACGTCGAGTACGATGAGGACGCCGTGGCGCTCAACGAAGAGCTCCGCGCCATGCTCCCCTTCGCCATCGTGAACTCGGAGGAGCCCGACCCTGAACCCGTCGAACGAGACGACGACGACCTCGTCGCCCCGCTTCTCAAGACGGAACCTGCGCCTCGCATCCTCGGCCGTCGGTACCCCTGGGGAATGGTCGAGGTCGAGAACCGGGACCACTGCGACTTTCTGCAGATCAAGGAGACGCTCTTTGTCACCCACGCCCACGAGCTCAAGCTCCTCACCCGGGAGCTCTACTACGAGCAATGGAGGACCGATCGACTCCTCGAGGTCCGGAACTCGGTGTTGGGATCGTCCCAGGCCGGATCCATCGCCGAGAGTGGTGCTCGCGAATCGTTCTACGCGTCGAGCATCGCGTCTCTAAGCATGGACTCGGTCATCGCGCCGGAAGGACCCGCGGCCCCTTCCGAAGCCGCCATCAAAGGCGACATCCGGGAGCGACAGATGGGTCGGCTCAGGAGTTGATGACCCTCCGATACGACCTGCGTTCGTCGCAACTTCCGACAAACCGCACACACACCTGTCCATTTCCTACCCGTCACTCATGCCGGACTTGAGTGGCACCTTACACACAGGCACACACGCACACACTTGCCCTATAAATTGTTAGCCCTCTCGCGTTAGGTCTTTCCCCCTTCCTCTAGAACACTTATCCCTCTACTTCACGCGTAGCAAAAACCCTTGCACACTTATCTATTGTCATTCATTCTCCTCGAATATTCAAAAAAAAAAAACATTGAAATCAACCCTCATATAACCGGCTGCTGTGGAACCGCGAAAGTTTCATCTGCCCCTCGTTTTCGTCTTTACTTTTTGACTTTTGGGCTACCGGTACCCTAATTTGGGGTTGTCCGAAGGCTTCGAACCTCTCGACACACATCCCCACATGAAAGCGAACTCACAAAAAAAAACGGGGGGGGGGGGGGGAAAAAAAAAAAAAGCAAATTTTTGCACCAAACCAAGCCCCACCCCGCTAACCAGTGGGACGTTGGTGCCGGGGCCATACCCGGGGACGGT
>JADGJA010000314.1:0-24169 GCA_027596035.1 Thoreauomyces humboldtii
GGGCGGGCGGGGTTCGCTCAGAGCGAGCAACCACAGTAAACCCCTTCCCCCGCAAGTGTATGTTGACTTTTTCTCTCGGATTTCCCATTTTTCTTTTCCCCCTGCAGTCTTCGACGCCAGCAAAGGTCGAGCCAGCTACGCGCCCGGAATGTCCTACCACGTGTTCGCGGGAAAGGACGCCTCTCGAGCCCTCGCAAAGTCGAGTCTCAAGAGCGAGGACTGCGTGTCCGACACCGAGGGTCTTTCGGAGAAGGAGCTCGAGACCTTGGCTCATTGGGAGAGGTTCTATCGGAAAAAGTACCAGGTCGTGGGTACCGTCGTTGCGTAAAAAAAAAAAGAGCGTGTGCCCCAAAAGTCACAGGCGTAGACGGTTTTCGAAAATGGGAAACTCTTCGCATTTGGGAATTATACATGAGCACCTTTTCTGGGCATCCTCGGTCCCCTGATCCAGCCTCTTCCCCCCCGCAACCTCGTCCACGTAAAATCCCATTTTCGGGTCAGGTTGGAGACGTCCGGCATCCCACAGCTTACAACGTTCCTCCACAATCAGCAACCTCCTGCCATCGTCATTGAGCATAATTCGACGTGGCCGGCGGTTTTTGCTAATGACGTATATTACTTATTACTGTACTTCCACAAAGCAACTCTTCTGCTTGGAGATGCACATCAATGAAAGCCAATGCCGTTGACGATAGCGACCAGCGCACACCGAACACCAATCCTATGAAAACGTCCACGACGAATCGTACCATGCACCATTTCGAAACCTGGTCGACCTTTACACCCAGTCTGTGTTCTTTCTCGTTCAAGCCTGGTCGCACGTCTATCCATTGCTGCTTTCCTGTCAGCGTCACGTCCTTTGCACCAAAGGGCATGCATGATACAGGGTCGCCAACGACACCGATGTAGCTACACGAAAGCAATCGTCGACAGAGCGAGTCGACCTTGGTTCGCATGGCGACCCGAGCTCCCGCGATCTGGATGCAATGCACGGGACGTGAAACCATGACTGCGGCACAGAACGCTTGGGCAGCACCCAAGCTGAAGCCAGCGAATACGACTTGCCGCGAAGAAGGTCTCTTCACGCAGTGGTCTCGTATGCAGTCGATGAGCGGACGACCGCTCGTGTTCATTATCGGTTCGCGCAACAGTCGTTGGTGTGCTACCGACAAGCCGAGGTCGTCACATGCGTGATTGCCGATCGCCCAACAGATGTCGAGAAGATTCCCGAGACAACGCGGAGTTCGGTGTGCAGTGCAAACCGTCTTCAGACCGTCACGGAACGACACCACCTGTGCAGATAGCTGATCGAGCATCGTGGGCCGGAAACACACCCACAGGTCACGGGTGGTTGTGTTTCGAGCTATCCGGACAAACGAACGATTTCCGTATTGGTCTCCAAACGACTTGACCAACTCGAACGTGTCTCCGTGCGCGCCGAACGGTTGAACGTATTGCGTGGCGTTCGGATCTCCATCGGTTTCGATTGGACTCGTGAGGAAGAGCTGTGGTGCTTCCAGAAGCCATTGTTGTTGCATGCTCTTGGGAAGTAAATGGACGAGAAGGAAAACGTAAAAGCACATCTGGGAGCCAGGCACCGCTGAGGCACCGTGACACATTCGACAGTGATTGGACGTCCGGCTACCCGGTAACTGCACGCCAAAACCACCAAGAGGCAAGGGCTGTCTCAAACTCGCTTGACGGGACGGGCTACGCGATGGCGGGAGATAAGGCGACAAGAGCTGGGTCACGGGCTCGCGGGTCTCTTCCCCAGGTCAAAGACCCCTTGTTGCATGGTTGAAAAGTCAGATATATATGTACAAGAAACAAAAAAAAAAAAAGAGAAAGTAAACCCTCGCCCGTCCCCCCGCCCGCATAGCCGCATGCCCACTCTACTTGTGTTTCGAGATTTTGTCCGCGACCCTCTGCATGAGGGTCTTGACCAGCACCGAATGTCTGTTCCTGAGCATGAGAGCGCTGGCCCTGTTCATCGTCGCCGCTTGCTGTCTCCTTGGACGGGTAGACGAGGAGACGTCCTCGTCCAACTGCTTCCTGACGTTCATGTCCCTGAACTGCTTCAGCATGGCCTCCGTCTCGGCGTCCTGGGACGCGCGGGACGGCGTCCTCCCGTGTCCCGCCATCGTCGTGGGAGGAGCGGGTGCGACGGGAGCGCCGGCCTGCTGAGGGAGGAGACTGTACACCGTCGGCACGTACGGGGTGGAAGACACCTGCTGTTCGCGTTCCCAGTGGTGGTGGTGGGGTCCTCCTCCTCCGGGGCTGCCGTAGGCCGCGGGAGGGAAGACGCCGATGTAGTCGTCCTGCATCGGTTGCGGAGGGAAGAAGAGCGCGCTGGTGCTCGCGCTGAGAGGGTTGTTGTTCATGTGCTGCTGGACGTCCGGCGACAGTGGGTAGCTCGTGGTGGACGGGATCGGGGACACGAGGTGGGTCTGGGAGGGGACGAAGGGCTGTTGGAGGACGTTGTTGTTCGAAGGGAGGTAGAAGGATTGGTCCGGTTTGAACGACGGAGCGTTCGTTCCCATTCCTCCCAGTCCCATTCCCATTCCCATGCCCGGTTGCTGCCTCGTCTGCTGGTCGTCGGAGGGCAGGTCGAGGTAGTAAGCCGAGTGATCGATCTCGTTGGACAGCTGCAGGAGGAAGTCGTTGAGCTCGTTGAGGTCCTCCACGGGCTGCGAGTCGAAAGCCGGGGCAAAGACGGAGCCGGCCACATGTTTGGGCTGCTTCTCTACGGGTTCGTCGAAGAGGTACAGAGCGATCTCGTCGAGACGTTCAGCGAGCACAGGATCGTACGTCGATGTGAACTTTTTCCTCTTGATGTCCATCATGAAGTCGTCCACGGGATCGTAGGTTCGCTTGGACGACGGGATGAGTGCGGGTTGAGGGTAAAGGTTGCTTCCCATGCGTTGAGCGGGAGCGGTGGGAGGCGACGATGCGAGGAACTGATCGATCTCGTTGTTGGCGATGCTGACGTCGCTCGCGTAGCCGTTGGTCGCGTCGCTGAGCGAGTCGTACGAGGAGGCTTGGCCTTGAGGAAAGAAGTTGTCGTTGGACATGAGGGGAGCCGGCGAAGGTGAGGTCCAGGCGAAGCTCGTGAGCGGGGAGGGAGTGGCATTGTAGTCGGATGATGCGTCGGACGGAGGGGCTATTGGACAGCGACGAAATGTCGGTTAGCGGGCGATGATCCCGACAGATTTGCACGAGGCATTGCGCGGGAGTCGATGCTCACCTCTCGGCATCACGTTGCTGCTCCTTCGTCGACTGTCCCTCCTGATGGCATCCATGGCCTGGGGGACCCTCAACGCATCCAACGTCTCGCCTTTCGCCAAAAGGCCCTCCCTGATGGCCTCGTTCTCGTGCAACTTGTCATGCTTCTTCCTATCCTGCGGCCTCTTGAAGGCCCGTCGACAGATGCCGCAGACGTAGGGCTTCAGAGGGATGTGGATCCTGACGTGCGAGGTGGCATGGTCACGCTTCCCGAACTCTGGGAGCGAGCAGTCGTCCCAAGCGCACAGGAGGGAGAGGTTGTTGGTGGTGCGTCGACCGATGTGGTCGAGCGTGACGTGGATGTAGAGGTCGTTCGCGTCGGCGAACAGACAGGTGCAAGGACTTGGGAGACGCCAGAGGCATCGGAGCATCTGCGGAGAGCTGCCGTTGGTTGGGGATGGAGAGGAGGAAGGGAGGACAGCACTGACGTTGGTCGACGGGTGCGAGTGCGTGTGCTGCGCGGAAGGAACGGCGGCGATGTGGTGATAGTGTTGTTCCTTCTGGGTTGTACGAGGCACCGCGAGGACACGCGGCTGGTGGGTGGTCATTGTCGGAGGACCGGAAGGATTGTACGTGAACTGGTGAGTGTTTTTAAAAAAAAGTACGATTTTCTTGACGGTGCACGGTGAGGTAGGTGCGTGGGTGCGTGGAGGAAGGGACAGGATATACATAACGGTAAGAATCCAAGTGAGACAGATGAGACAGACAGCGCCGAGCCAGACAGCCAAGACAAGGCGGGGTACAGTACAGTGCACCGCTGTGGAGAGAGAGGCGCGCGGATGCCCAGAAAAAAGGCCGAGAGGTGCTTTCTTGGCATCTCTTCCCTTCTTCTTCTGCCGATCGTCCCATGACCTCCCACGGTACCGGTCCTTCCCCCAGTCCCCGGTCGAAGGGAAAGGCGGCGCACCAAACGCCCCCTATACCCTATACCCTAACCCTGCACTCCGCAACCCTTTGGCTGCTATGATCTTCGTCAGGAAAAGCCCCAACCGACTTCGGAAGCGAAAGTATCGAAGGTACCCGATTACGCTGCTGGCACGAAGACTCTGTTCGGGCACATGCGTGGGAACGTCCACTCGTCGGCTTGTTGACGGTGGATCATCTGTTAGCGGGGATGAGCATTTGTCGGTCGTCCTCCCGCAGCCAAAGCGAATGCCAGCCATGTATATTGCAGGAGGCGGGAAACATGCCAAGTCTTGCCCAAGCAAAGGTTGCTCCTTGTCTCCCAAAGAGCGTGTGTCTGTTCTGACGGGATCAGATTCTTCCACCTTGGTGAAACGAAGGCAAACACAAAAGGATGACTACTATACACTATTTACATACAAGAGAGCTACGGGTGAGAGGGAAAGGAACCTCAATGTACAACAACCTCGTTCGCTACTGAGTGGGTTCGTAAGGCGGGAAGGCTTGATATCCAGTCGTATAGGGTTCGCTCTTCGTGGCCGCTGGAGCCGGAGGTACGGGAGGTTGGGGAGGAGGCGGGTAAGGGTAGGCACCCGCAGAGTAAGGGGGAACGTAGGCTGGGTACGATCCCACATGGTATCCCGGCGGCGGTGCCCCTCCCACGACGGGCGCTTGCATCGTGCGGAGTCGCTGTCTCTTGCGCAGGTAATAGGCTCCCCCGATGCCCCCGAGGACTATGGCGACGACCACGACGATCCGGATCACGATCAGGGCCGTCACCTGGGCCTGCGACGGTTGGGGGATGACGACTCGTTGAGCCGCCGCCGACGGGACGAGGGAAAGGAGGAGAAGGGGAAAGGAAATCAGGAGCGTTGTGGTGCTCGAAAGTGACCGAGGAAAAGACATTGTGGGGGACCGACGAATTAAGTCGCAGTTTGGTGTGGGGGAAACTCTGTTCGGCTACTTTGCGAAGACGGTATGTGACTTGTACTATGATAATATATGTACTGTAAGTGGGAATGGAATGCTGGTGGTGTGAAGTGCGCGAGGGAAAGGGAAAGGGAAAGCGGTGGAAACGGCGATGAGCGGACAGTTCCGACAGCCGAATGCGCCGAGTCGGCGTCATGGACCCCGTGTTCAAAGTACAAGGATGCGCAAAGTGCATGTTGAGAATTATAAGGCGGACGCATAGAGGAGGTGCACCGAAAGCGGTTGCAAGTCTGCTTTCCAGTCTCTTGCGCTGTACAGGGATCTTCGCTAACTACGCGTCCAGGGACCGCAAGGAGTCAGGATATCTATGTGGACGAAACCTCAAAAGCAATGCTCAAGCAAGCTCTTGTTTGATAAGATACCAGACAAGCAGATTCAAGATCTCCCCTATCCACGGCACATCCAGCGTGAAGCATGCGATGCAGTTCACGCTGTACAAGAGCACAGCAGGGGAGCGAGCCGCCACGGCCCATACGAGGTTCGCTGCTATGACGATGGTGAACATGTGCTTCATGTGAAAGAACCTCTGGCTCAACGCAAGGACAGGCGCGAGGAGGATGAGCCAGGGCGAGTATGGCACGTCGAACGCGGCGAAGAGTCGGAAGAGGGACAGGTTGGTGGCCGCCAAGACGATCGCAGGCTCGGTGATGTGGGGGAGGTGATGGATGAGGTAGGAGAAGTCGGATCGGTCGGGCTGCAGCAGACCTGAGGCTGCAAGGAGCAACTGAACTGGAAAAATACGAGGTTGGAATCAATCAACTGTTGTAATTCATGCATGATGGAGGATACCTAACGACTCGCTGAAGAAGAGACATCTCAACCATGAAGGCCCGATGTCCCAGCCTAGTGACGCGAACCAAAGACTGAGAGCGGATGTGCGTGATGAGCTCTGGGTTTGCCGAACTTGCTGTGATAAAGTAATTGATCAACAGTACCTTGAAGCTCCGACTGTAAGGGAGTGTATGGTGTTGCTGACCATGGCGGAGACCTTTCTGCCCTTGATGTATTTGTAACGAAGACGTGCGAATGGTTTTCCATGTGCGAATGCCTTCGGCCTTCCTTGTGCATCAGCTTTTCACCAAAGGTCTTGCATGACTCATTCGACAGAATTCGGGCCGCTTCAGATATTCCCTCTCAGACGTCTCAGTGCTCCCACAGGAAGTTCAGCGTCAGAAGTCCTCAGCTAGTTGACAACCTCAATCTCCGGCCTTTCCTCCTCCTTCTCGTCAGTGTTCTCTCCTCGGACGAGCTCGCCCCTAGCGCCAAAAAACTTTCGAGCCCTACCGACGAGCACACCCATGTTGTTCAGATCCCCCTCCGTGAGCTGCACGAGCGCCTGTCCATCGATGCTGTTGCGTCTGAACGTCTCGGACAGCTTGCCGAGCTCGACTCGATTAAGCCACTCCTCGACGTCCTCCTTCTTCCAGAGGAGCACCGGTCGCGCGCTCGGGGTCAAGGCGACGGTTGGTTCGGCAGCTGCGGGCTGGGACACGGCCATAGGGGTGTCGAGGAACGAGCTCGTGTCCGATGGAGATCTTGCGTTGTGGTTGTGAGTTTGAGGTTCCGAAAGGGCGGAGCCTTGACCTGGTGTTGGCATCACCGGTTGCGGAGACGGATGCAGATACGGATACTGCGGCCGCTGATACTGATGCTGCTGATGCTGTTGCTGTTGCTGGTACGGTTGCTGTTGCTGTTGCTGTTGCTGATACAGAGGGTAGGCAGCATAGTTCATGGTCATCGGCGGTCCTTGGACAAGCCCCTGGACGGGAGTGTTGGGTTGATCCGTCGGCGGCCTTCTCTTGAGCGCCGTTCGATCGAATGCCCAGGTGATAAGTCCGGCAAGGAAGCATAGGCCTGCGTATCCGAGAATGGATCCCCCAATGATGAGGAACCATCGTTTCGTGATGCTGCAGTCGATCACGTATGGCGCCCTGCAAGCATCGTCGTAGGAAGCGCACTGTTCACGATAAGAGCGATCAGATTGATTATTCGAATACAGCGGAGCCTCTCGCATCCATCATAGGCGTTCATAACATACAGCGTTGCTCGGAAGACCCGAGTAGCATGTCCCACCCGACCCGGTGAGATATCCGAGTCCGATGCACGCGGCTCCGATGAATCCGGCCGAGAATCCACCTCCGAAAAACAGGGCTTTTCGTTGTGGTCGTCCGATCATCCATAACGCGATGGCCAAGCCAAGAGGTCCGAACACGCCGTTCAGAACGAAGCTGACCCAGAAGGCGCTCACGTTCGGGCGGCTGGATCCCCTGAACCACGATCCAATCAAGAGTCCTCCATCTCCATATGCATAAGTATTCACGTATTGCGGCTGGACCACGTAGTAGACTGGAGCCGGCTGAGAGCCGACGGGTGGCTGTGTCTGGATCTGATTCATCCGCGACTGCTCGACGAGCGTCGGGCCAGGATACTGCGAAGGAGGTCGCTGACTCTGAGTTCGCACCTGAGGTTGCTGCAAGGATGGATGCTGCTGCTGAGATGTCTGCGTTTGCTCCTGACGTGGGGAAACTTGATTGCGAGCTGAGGCCGGTCGGCGACGAGGCTGACTGACATCCGAGGCAGGAGGCTGGTCCATGGGACTTGCGGCCAAACTGGTCTGCCCGGATGAGGGTCCTTCCTGAACATCCTCTCGGGGGTGTGTCGACCGAGGCATTGCTGTACAGGATGGTAATCAAAGATACGTCCAGGGAGGAACAAAAAACTATATGAGCTACAGGCTTTTTAGCTGCTGTAAAGGAGGCTGCCGAATACAGGCTATTTCCGTCGGTTGTGTGCGCGGAACGAACACCCAGAGGACCGCAGTGTTGCAGGGAATGGCGAGGTGTATATTGGTTGCGCTTTTATAGTTGGGTCCAAAGAAAGCCTCGCGGCCACAAGTTCTCTGACGGAGAGCATATTTCTCGGGACTAGGATGTTATCGACAATACAAACAACTCACAACTCAAGGTTCAATCGGAGCGAAGATGCACCTCCTCCCATTACGATAGGAAGATATGTCGGATCGCTGTTTGCCTATCAAGGGCTCTTGGGAATCATCTGTCACGGATCTTTTCTTGACTTTCCTGTGATCCCAAGACTTTGACAGCCAATACCCTGGTGTGCGATACATCCTTCCTGGTGGGATTCTAACTCAAATCTGGACATGTCTCTTTGATCAAAACATACCCACTCTTTCCGTAGGGCATGCTCGAGCCGGCATGTAGTGGAAGCGAGAGGAAGTTGGAAAGCTTGACTATGCAAAGTCGTCATCCCAGCTCTGATAAAGACTTGAGGTGACATCGCAGTGCAAGCGAACTACACCGGTGGGAAACAGACTGGTAGGAGCCTAGTAAGACGCACAAACCTGAGGGCTCAGAAGTCCTTCAATGTCGGTCGGTAACTCGCTGCGCCACGCTTTCTGTGTTGACCATGTGCGGGTGTAATCACTTTGCCCACTACCTCACGAAGCCAAAACAGAGGCCTCTGCCAGAACGTTTCCCACAATGCTTAAAGGGATCGAGCTCTCCCGGTATGGACACGACTCCAATTCCTCCGCTCGGCTTTGTATACTTCCTCACAGAGCTAGATCCTTGAAGTGGAACTAGGCGGAAGCACGGTTGCGGTCTGCGCAGCACCTTGTTGTGTTGCCAATGCGTCTCGTTCACTCCGTAATCAGCTTATCGAAGCGGACCGGAAGATATCGGGCCTTGTTGCGGGGTGGCGAAACGTTACTAGTTGCCGCGGAAAGGACCGACCGCAACGTGCAGAGACTTACCAGGGCGTGGTACCAGCAGCGGGTTCCTTGGAGTGACACAGGAAGCGTTCTGGAATGCTTGGAAGGACTCTACGAAGGCGGGAAAGTGCTGCGCGCCTAACGAATCCGCTGTCCAAAAACCCCAGAACCCGGTGCAAACTCGAACGAGGCTTCCATTCCGACATCCAGCTTCTTTATACTCAGCCCACGCGGCCATGCCTCCCCTCCCCCCACCGCGGCGTGACGTGAATGTCCCGCATGACCTGAGGAGATTGTGCAATCTCACTCGGAAGATATGGCGCAATCGCTCGCAATCTGCCGTGTGCAGTGCGAAAGGCCTTTTTCCGCACGTTTCGCACAGCTTTCCCTCTTCTCCCGTCCGAGTCCCAGCGCTCGTATAAATAGCTGGGGGTCTGTTCGCTTCCCCCGTCCTTTTTTCCTTACCCCCCACCCACTTTCCTCACTGGCCTTCGGACACTTTCGGACACTTTCGGACACTTCTTCTCTCACATACGACGCGTTCCTCACACACACACCCGGCCCATACACACACTCCACACACACACACACACACATCGTCGTCCCCACTCGTCGACCTCGGAGGTCCAAGCACCCATTCCACCTTCCAATCCTTCGCCGACGGACACCAGCATACACCACAAGCACACGTCGACCTCGATCAAGCCGGTCTTTCGCCGGCACTGCGCATTCGCTACCCTCTGGTCCCTCTTCGTCGACACGCATCACAACTATCTACCCTCCGGTCCTTCGTCGTCATCGACCCGCATCACAACTGTCTACCTCCGGTCCTTTCGTCGTCCACAACACGCCAGCCTACTTACCTGTCCAGTCCTTCGCTGTCCTCTTCTCGCGTCGATCTTCACCGTCTGTCCTTCATCGTCATCACTTTCGCAACCTACCCACCTGTCCAGTCCTCCGTCCTCCTCTACACGCATCGATCTTTTCTTCGGTCCTTTATCTTCACCACCTTTTCAATCAACCTACCTGTCCGGTCCTTCGTCGACCTCTTCACGCATCGACCTTTACCTTCGCTCCTTCATCGTCAGCACGCCCCAAAGCCTAAATAGCTCCAGTCCCTCGTCGTCTCCATCCCTTTCGACTCATACCTTCTGGTCCTGCATCGTCCTTCATCACGCATCGACCTTCACCTTCGGTCCTCCATCATCATCACGCTCCACAGCCTCCGTAGCTGTCCAGCCTCCGTCGTACTCATCACGCATTCAACCCTCGCCTTCCCGTCCGTCGTCGGTCTCAACACGCATCGACCTTCACCTTCGGTCCTTCATCGTCACCAAACGCATAGCCGATCGACCCTTCAATGTCAACCCATCTCACCATGCAACTTCCGGTCCCTTCATCGAGGCCAGCAAGTCTCCATCACCAGTGATCTTCCGTTCCTCGTCGTCATCACGCATCCTTCCGACCTATATCAACATGCATCGTCCCGTCTGCTTCAGGGCGCTATTGAAACATGCCTCAGCCCAAAGTCCTCACCATGGTCCTCCGTCGTCCTCAACACACTTCGTCGTGACCAGCCCGCAACTGCTTTTCACACCTCAGTGGAGACTAAGGTCCTTCGTCGCCACCACGATTCATCACCAGTGCTCGGTCGTCGCCAAGGCCCTTCATCGATACCAAGCCCGCACCTACTCTCCACTCCTTGGTGGTGATCAAGTTCCTTCGTCGTCGTCATGGTCCTTCAATGCCTCGAAGCCTTCGCCATTCCGTCAGCCCCACCGCGTCGAGACTCTTCCGTCGTTCATCAGTTGAGCTTACAGGTGGGGTGCCACTCCCCCGCAGCACTCCTTTGCTTGTTCTCGTGCTGAAGCGGAATGCCGTTGTTCTCTCCGGCAGGCCCAGTCGACTTCAAGTTTCGTCACCCCTGGTCGTCGTCGTCGGTTGACCTTTCCAGCGAGATCCCAAGCGAAGCACACGCCCGCTACCTCCCAAAGCACAACGACTTCGACATTTCAGCGAAGCTGGAAGCCAGGTGTGTATTGTCGCACCAGCAGGACCGATCAACCCAGGCGCTAATCGAAGTACAAAGTTTCATTTAGCGCGCACATCAGGCACACACCCGCCAAGTCGCTCAAGACCGCTCGTCGTCCTTGAGCTTTGGCCTCTAGTCGTCGCCGCCTTACCAGGTGAGGTTCCTCACCAGCACGTTTTCGCCCGTTCCTGTGCTGAGCCGAAATGCCGTTCTTTCCTCCGGCAGATATGTCATGCGTCGACCCGTGTTTCCAACGCAGCCGCTACCATCCCGGTTCACCGTCCACCATCTCGTCCTCGGCAAGCAGCAAAGGTTTACGTGGCATTCTCCTCCCAAGAGATCGTGGCCGCTCCGCCTTAGGCCGAACCCTTTCCCGTCACCACACCCGGAATCGAATCTCTACTCCCCTCAAAAGGAGGTGGCTAGATACCCCGGTGTGGCAATGGAGTGGACGGTCAAGCGGTCGCACAACCTGTTTTCCTCTCCCGCGAAGCGAATCGCGAATCGGGAGAAGAACGGCGCGTGGACCCTTGACTTCCCCCGGACGGGTTTGGGGAAAACGCCGACGGCCCGAAACGCTTCGATCTCCAACGGTGTGGGCCCTGCTTCCGACCATCGCTGCGATCTTCCCACTTCGGTGGTAGATCAAGACCTCCCCCAGGAAGTCCAAGACCAAGGACGAATGAATGGACACCAAGGACCGGGATCGAACAAGGAAGCACATGTACACTCTACCAGACGCCGCACACTCTCTTGCACTTGTAGTCTCTCTCTCTCATGCGCGAAACACTTCTTCTGTACTATATGATTCATATCTCACTTGTGCTTGTGCATTTTACATTTTCGAAATATACGATAGATACAAAGTTACATGGGACGGCAACTCGCAGGTGTTTACTCTTTGAATCTCAAGCGTCTTCTCGGAACGCGGCACCGGGATACTCACCACAGGTACTCCTTTCGCCCGGCATTTTCGCAGATGGAACACCGGTAAGAGCAATTCGAAAACCCCGACCTCCGTACCAGCGTCGCGGCGCTACGCCACTCTACGCGCAAAGTTCTCTCTGTATGACTCTTGCAAGGAATCAGTGGTTCTCCTCTCGTATCATCGGTATCGGGCTTGCCTCTCATTCAGGGGCAGAAGAGTCGACGGTCGAAGCGACCACCGAGGGGAGACAACCTCCTACAGCGGTGTCGATGAGCACAGTGGACCAATGGAGTACAGGGAATTCACACGGTACCGCACGCAGGGAAAGCGAGATGGACCACACCGAAGGAGGAAGATGACGAGATTGTGTGTCGGAAATCAAGGGAGAGGAACGTGGTGTGGTGGTGGGTGTGGGGTAGTCGACCCTGGGGCACAATGGTGGAGACCCCTTTTTTTGTCCCTTTTCGCCGCCACCTCACGATGATCTTCCATGAATGATGGAGGGATTGATGAGAAATGCTGAACAATAACTATCTCTAATGAAATCAAACAAAAAGGGATTATGCATGAAGGAAGGGGGAGTGAGGAGTTGGGAGTTGGGATCTCTATTTGCGACTGTGTTTCTTTGGGCTTTGATGGATTTTGTGGTTTGCGGTCCGCAACGGATGGATGCATTGAGTTTCTCTTCCTCCTACAGTAACCCATGATGCCCGGCACGTAGTAACAGTACTCTACTCTTCCCCTACTCGATAACGTTCCGCTTCCACCCAGAGTCAGAGTCGACGTCCCTTACGATCTGTTAACAGAAAGCGAAACATTCAGTGATGTGGGATCGTGGAAAGACGGCAAGAAATATAATCAATTCTTGTGTCTCACCTCACAGGTCGGCCAGTACCACAGTCCGAGCTTGATGCTCAGGACGCAAGGCACGAGGTCGAAGCTGATGGTCTTGACCCTCACATAAGTACCATCTTTCAATCCCCGCACAGCGTCCACGAAATCGTCCAGAGTCGTCACGCTCTTCCCGTTGACGGCCACGACCCACTGGGTCGGCACGATGCCGTACATGTACGAGGGACTTCCCTTCGCCCTCGCCGAGACGTAGATCTTTGACGGGAGGTTCTTGGACTGCTGGAGGACGGCCCTGTGAGGTTCGTGGAGGACGGCACCGGCCCAGAAGACGACGCGCTTGACGCCCTCGTTGTCGAACTCGGTGGTCGGGACGCGAAGGGACATCTCCTGTTTGTTTCGGAGGATCACGACGTCGACCTCGGGTTGCCACGATTCGTCCACCTGGAGTTCCTGGACGCGGGTCACGACGTTTCCAGATATGGAGAGGATGAGGTCGAGGTCCTTGAGCACCGTGGCCGTCGCGCTGTCGTTCTCGGTTCGACGGACGAGGAAGAGCTGTCGGCGTTCCCCGTTGGCTTGTTGGACGCGAGCGACCCATTCGTCCGAGAGACCCATGTGTCGCGCTTGGGACATCTGGAGCGGCGTCACGTCCACGGCGAGGCCCCGTAGTTTTGGGGATCCTCCTGCCCGGAGGGTCTTGAGGATGGGCTCTACCGCATCTATTCCAATACCCAGATGGTACTGATAGAGGCAATGTCAGCGCTTTGTGGATTTGGCCAGGGAGGTGCTTGACCTTACCTCGGAATCAACGCCCTGGTTCGTGCGCTCGCCCAGATAGCTTAACCAAAGTCCCTGCACACGACCTTGCGAATCTGCAAGGACACCAGCCGAGCACTGCTGGGCGAGAGGGGTGTCAAGGGTGATGGCGTCGAAGTTGATGGCGCGGAAGCGAGGAGTGCCAGAGTATGGGATGGTGACGGCTGTGATGTCCGTCACGGTAGTTTCGACTCCCACCGGTCGCTGATTGTGGTTCAAAGCGACAAGACTGACGCGGTGACCTTGTCCTAATCGTACGGGGCTGAACGGCGCGCTCTTGACTGGCGTGGCGCCAATCAGAGCGGGGTCGTACTGCACGATGGCAAAGTTTTGCGTGGGATGCAGGAATATGGCGTTTCCCGGAATGATAACAGAGTCTGCAAATGTAAGGAGGATGTCGCCCATGGTGAAGGGAACAATATTCCGTCCGACGACAACAAGACCCTTCTCGGCGTCGACGACGAGTCCAGCGCCCATTTTCTGTAAGGACAGGTTCAAATCAGCGGCGTCATGACTGGAGTGAATCAAGACTTCTGCGTACCCGCGATTTCGGGAAACCTTCGATACGGCAAGGAATGTACATGCTCACTTTGACCTAATGCCGCGGCTCGTGAGAATCTCCCACTATGTTGCAGCGCGAAAATCAAACGCATACCAGAGAGTGGAAGAGCGTGGCAGCAGTTCCCAAGCTCTGATCCAGAGTAGCAAAAGTGGCAGTGATCGGCTTCAACGCTTTTGGCGGTGGTGCTTTTCCGAGATCCGTGAAATCCCAAAGTCCGGTGGTGTCATTTCGCACGGCTAGCCTGAACCCGCTCCAATGCCGTTCGGCCGTGACTACCGCAACGCTCTTCGAATGCACGTCGAGGATCGAGTAGTACTCGACTGGGATGCGCTCTCGATCGGGGATGTCCTTGAAAGCTGCGATGAAGGCGTCGAGGTTGGGAGTAGGCTTTGTGTCGATGGAACTGATGATCCAGCCGTGGTCGGAACCATCCAGACGGAACATGCCGGACGGTTCAGCAACATAGACGCCTTCGACGGGGACGCAGAACTGCCGTGCGAGCTGGTACGAGACGTTGTTGAGCTTCGCCCCCCCGACCTCTAGAAATCTGTCTGGCGTGATGCTGTGCAGGTCTTGCACCGTAATCACGACTTCCATGTCTTGACCTCCTCGTTGAATCTTGAGCGTGATATTTTGCCCGACGCTATCATCAAGAACTCCTTCCAGCAGCACAAACTTTGTCATGTACTGCCCGTTTATGCTAAGGAGCACGTCTCCCTCCTCCAAAAATGACGAGGCAGGACCCTTTGGCACGACGGTTTCTGCAACAAGCATGCCAACTTCGGCAGGCAAGATCTTGCGGATGTGTGCTTCGGTGGATTCCAAAAGACCTAATCGACGAACCTCATCGAAAGGACGGTGCCTAAAAAAGAGGTAAGCAAAATGGATGTCGAACAGACACGATCCCAGTACATACATGAACTGCGTTTGAATAGTTCCTCTTGGCACAAGCTTCCCCTCCTGAACAAATTTCAGTGCTCTCGCAACGCCTGTTTGCAAGAGAGTGAGATTCGATGGACCGCGTCCTTTGTTTTCTGATTGAGGAAGGCTTACGGTCGAGTGGGAAGAAGAAGTCTGTCGCGGCACGCATGTGTCCACCCGCCTGAAGTGCCACGGCCTTTCCTTCGATGCTGAGAACTGGAGATCCCGAAGATCCTCCGCTCGTGCTGGATGCTGCTTGCAAGTAGAACCTACCGGGATCGGAACGGTCAAAACGATTATAATGCGGGCATGGCAGAGTAGGGACAAACTCACGTATTGAAATCGTTGTAAGTCAGCTCTCCGTACTCGGGAGCATTTCGATCTAGTCGGGAGATGGATCCAGCCAGAATAGACAGCTTTTCGCCGGCATCGTTTCTATGGCCAATATGAGCTTATGTCCTTTCATGAAGAGAACCGAAAATTCGAACTTAGCATACCCAACGACACGGATGTCAAGCCCGACGCGGGCTAGTTCGGGAGCGAGCTCGATCTCGTTGACGGGCATGTAACGGATCTTTGCGGGGTCGAACTTCAGGATTCCAAAGTCGTGTACTGGATCCCTGTAAACGGGAAAGACGTCCACCTCCTCATGGTCGTGGAAGACGGCTTCTCCTACGAAGGGTCCAGCGCATGCAACATGTCGGTTGGTGAGGATAAGTCCCCGCTTTGCGTCCACGACAAATCCTGAGGCTGTTACAGACATGAGAACAAGGATCAATCACCCGGTGGCTAATAAAATCCGCCCGTCGTGCGGTCGAAGCAGGACTATCGGGCGTGGCGTCGCGCGACGTAGCGCAAGTTGCGCTCCGCACGCCAGGAGCTGCGAATCTCAAAGGAAAGCTCACCCTCGGACGTATCGGGAGCGTCGGTATCGAAAGCGGCCACCTGAGAGAATCTGATGCTGACGATGGATGTGATGGCCTTTTCGATGGTATGTTGCCATTGGGGAGGTTGGTGAGCTGCGAAAGCGGGAGTCGCAGGTGGGGCAAGATCGACGAGGATCCCGTTTCCAAGGTCGGTCCGCTTTGCACTGTTGCTGCCGTTGTTGGCGGGAGCTCCCACGCCGTCGGACCTGCTCCTTTTCCGCTTCTGGGTGATGCCGGTGTCCGAGGTGAGGGTAGCAGTGGGGGTGGGCTGCATGATGTCGTCGGGGACGGGAGAATCGATGTCCATTGTTACTACACGAACTAGTACAGGACTGGACTGTATGATATGGGCAGGTAGCAGGCGGTGATGAAAGCTACAACGTTGGGAGAAGACTGTCTCCTTTGCGCTATTTTGGATCTCTCACAGATCAGACCAATGTCCAAGGTCGGAAGTTGCGTGGGAAAGCGACTGAAAGTGGCTGGGCTTTTCCCCCACCTGTCAAGCTGTCACCCAACACTGATTGTACAGGTAGGATGTAACCTTCCGATGGGAACGATGACCGCAATACAGCTTGGATACGCAGAGAAGATCCTGAAAGATCCCTTGCCAACCTCCGTTCATGAGATCCCAAGCAGGATCGGCGGCAAACTGGCAGAATCCCCAATTGCGCAGCAAAAAAGTACGTGACTTGCTCATCCCAACTGCCAGGTTACAGATATGGTTGAACCGGGACTTTCATCTGATTGCCGAGAAGGCCACATTAGGAGTCTGCGAGAAGCGTATGGTGCTTTTCCTCAGATGCACACGCTCCTGGAAGTCTTCGCGATCCACCAGGGAAGGTGAAAGGAAAAGCCTAACGGGTATGCTTCTGTCTTCTTTGCAGTTCTACACGCCCGAAGAGAAATCAAAAGAGGCCTTCCATCGTGTCGTCTGCCCCTTTTGTTGAAGGAACGGGCCATGCTGTAGGCTGCAGTGGCGGAACTGATATCATTCACGCAAACAACCCTTCACCTGCTGCACATGCAATAGCAGCAGTAGCGACGACGGAAGACGAAGATGCACTCTCCGCAACCTTTCCCGTAGAGTTTTTGGTATCATAACACATCGCATCCCATTTCTGCGGGCTCATTGGACAGGTCGCGCAAAGCATCATCAGTAAACACCTTTGTAAGGACCTAGCGAGAATGCAGCTGTTGGCTAATCGCATGGTACTGGCAACGATTGACAAGGAGCGCAATGGGGATCGTAATTCGGATAGAGCATCACAGAGGGAGATATGTAGGTCGGTTTGGACAAAGGACGCCATCTGGATTATCCCCCCAAAAGGGCACGAGGTCGATCCAGTTTCATTGACAGATCTGTGTTCCCCACCGAACCAAATCGCCATCTCACTCTCAATGCAAATCCTCAGAAGATGGTGATGTAGCTGTTGATGCGCTCCTTCTGCTGTTGAGCAATGCACTCTGCGATCCACACGATGTTCCGAATCTCCTGCTCCTTGAGCTTGAGGTACGCGTAGAACACGCCGTACTGGAACTGTCGGGTGAACGACCGCTTGTTGAGGTGCACCTCGTACTCGAAGAACTTGTCCTCGAGGGATCGCTCGGAGCCGACCGGAAGGTCAAAGAACTGCTTGTAGTCCTGAGAACATACAGCAGATGATCAGATGGGAGGGACGCTGGGAACGAGACGAGGGCACCAGTAAAGCTTACCGCATAGCTCTCGAGCGCCATTCGCACCTGATCCGAGTCGTCCGCTCGCGCAAGCTTCAGGGTGCCCTCCGGGTAAAGCCGCCCGCAGGTGGGAAACAGCTTGGCGCGGTCATCCTTGCTCAGCTCCGTATCCAGCGAGTTGAGTGTAATGTTGATGACCCGTCGGTCCGCTTCGAACTTTCAAAAATGATTGATATGTGCATCAGTGATATGAAACTCTTCGTCACTGAGGCGGAGATCCCTCCACACCTGCAGAATTTCGCACATGACATCTCCAGTTGGCCCACCCATACTCTGACAGTACGCGTAAAAGTCCTCCAGGTACGCCTTGTATAGTGTGTTTCGGATAATCTCAATGTTCATCTCATCAAGGTCCTGTGCTGACAGACACTTTTCGAAGTAAGGTGCTGTAGACAAAGCGTGAGTTCGGATCCATCGACCAGAGATTCTGATAACCGAGAACACACTTACCTAGTGGGGACTCGACCATCACCGTGCTGTACAGCTCCGATACGTTGGTGGCAATGCAAAGCGCTGCGATGCCGTCAAAAAGTCCGAGAGGGTGGCACCGCTCCAGCAGCTCATTCGTGTCGCGTTCGTGCAGGGTGCCAGTGATCAGGAGAATTGTGTTGTCAATCATGTAAGAGTACCTATCGGCCCAGTAACCGTCGATAAGCCTCGAGCCCAGTAATTGTCCGGCTGCGTTTCCATGCAGTTTCTCCCTTACGTGATGAAGTCCAGGAAGGTTGATAGAGGCTTCACCGCGTTTGCGCGCATGTATTGAAAGTGGGACACGAGGGTCTCACGCGCCTTATCAGCGATGGTGGTCGTCGCAAGTGGCGACGGTTCGTTCTGCAGAAAGTTCCCATAGTCCGTGGCTGCCAGCTGCAACTTCAAGTCTGCGGAGTGTCGGGCCGAGTGTGTTCAGCGAGCCGAACTTCAGCACTGCAGTTCTCTCGCGCTAGACCCTACGCACCATCCAGAGTCTCGCACTGCGTAAGGTTGATGTAGTTGTTATTCGTAAGTACACCAGCTTTGTAACCGCGGACCATTGCCTCGAGGAAGCCATCCTCGACATTGAAAAAGAGAGCCTCCATGTTTGTTGACCGTCAGAATTCCGTCCGGTAGGCCCCTGTACGAGAGCGATGAGGGATACCGCTGCAGTTACACGCTATTGTATAGGCTAAAGTTTGGCGCAGGAAAGAGTCTATCGTTCGCGGGTGCGCAATGTACGATTGCGAGGGAGCGCTCGCGAAGGTAGGGAGTGGAGAGCTGCCGTCAGATCTCACTCACATCGAAGACTTTTTCCCGGCTGACGGTGCACTCTCCAAAACCGTACGATGGCCTGCTGCAGTCCTTACACTCGTTACGATGCTCATTCCTACACCAATGTAACCGATCCTTAGATCGGCGCTGCCGCTTCATTGCTAGCCTCATGGGCAGTCAATATTGCTAGATGAACAGAGGGTTGAACCTGACATGTGCAGCAAGAGCCTCCTGCGGGGTTACAAAAACATCAACGATCGCGGAACGCAAACTTACAGATGACCAGCTGATAATCGCTCGCTCTGATCCCGCAGAGGGAGCTTGAGAGTAAGCAGGGGGTCATCTCAACCCCACCGGACATTTGATGAGGAATTTGTAAAGATGGCTGGGCGCAGAGGCAATCTTTGTCATCTGGGTGCTCGTCATTCGGCAAGTACTGTAGCCGCATCCGTCGGTCGCAGACATTACCTTGTCTCGGTGAGTGACACATGCCTGTACGGCATCATCGTCGGCATGCAGTCAGATTCGACAGACGAGCCCAAATTCAGCGTTGAGGACAGACAAAAGACCTGCTGGAAGAACTGATTAGCGGCATCATCGAGAGAGTTTTCGGAGCGAGACCTTCCCGCATCTTTGGATCAGCGTGACTGTGGTAAGACCGTGCTGGTGTTGACTGGTTGCTTGGTTTTTGCGGGACTTCCGCTGTCTGTGCAAGCGACATGAATTGTCAAGCCACCCATTCCCCTTGCCTGCTTCTCGCTCGGAAGCTCGAAGACTGGGAAACCACCAATCATCCTCAAGGCAACATGAACCTCCCAACAGCAGACCTCGATGAGAAGAGCAAAGCAGAGCTAGTACAGTTCGTTGAAAACGAGCAACGTCGAGCAAACTTCCAGTCTACTGGTAAGAATGGAGACGTCATGGACGCTCGGGTGACTCACTGTTTTCTGACCTTTCTGCTGAACGTTCGTTTAGTTCACCAGTACACCGGTATGCCGTGGGTTGTGGGAGCAGGAGATACCCTGAGAGGCATTTCGCTTTTGAAGGTCTAAACAATTATTCTCCTTATTTTTCTTGCTACCTCGCTGCTTTAGATACGTGCTGGTAAGGCTTCGTTTGCCAGGTTTTCCTTGCCGATCATTAGCTGATCTACTTTGCAGGGACAAGTGCATTATGAAGGTCAAGCCTGCTTTGGAAAAGTCAGACGAAGGTTGGTTGAAGAAGTTTGGGATCGAAAACGATGCCGAGGGACTTGCGCACTGACACTTGTGTTACAGTTTGTCTGACAAACTGCGTCGACCGGTTCCTTGACTCGACGATGCTACTACTGAACAGCTTAGGGGCCCAGGCGCAGGGGGGTCGCAAGTAGAACTCGCGCTGCTGGGCGGTTTGCTTCTGTAGAAATCAATGGATGTTAGTCTTTCACGCAGAGTTCCGAGCTCCAGTGCTTTGAATCGCTACGAGTATGCAGCCTCGCCGAAGCGCCGCGTACCGGATCCCTCTGCGCATCATCCGTTGTTGCTTTGCATTCGACTGCTTGGAGAACGGCTCTCTTCGAAGGAAGACAACGTTTTCAGTGGGCCACCTGCTTGTGCAGTCTTTCTAGCTTCATGATTCAGGGGTCTCGCCCGGTGTGCAGGCAACATATCTCTCCTCTTGATGGACACATCTAAACCATTGCCACTCTTTCTCCAAGCCCTTGAAGATGTTCAACTAAGTCAGAGTCGTCTCGTTGGGCAAACCATTCTCCTGCCCGTCGAAACTTGTCCTTGAGAAGCTGTCAGAAACCGTTTAATCAACGCCCCAGCCGCTTCCGATGATAGGGGACCCCAGGTCGTGCAGCAAAGCCCTTGGCCTCGAAGCCTGGGACTGAGCATTTCGCAAAGGACGCACACACAAACAATGGCTACGGTAACCGGAGAAGAGGATATCTACGTGCGCTACTAGTGAGTGGAACATGGCATCTGCGTTCAGCAAAGGTTCTCAATTTCTGATGATCTTTCGCTACGTTGAAGCGTCGGGCACGTCGGCAAGGTACGGTGTCCCTCACATCGTCTGCTTCCTCCAAATACACTGAACCATGTCATCCACTATTAGTTTGGTCATGAGTTCCTTGAGTTCGAGTTTCGACCAGATGGCAAGCTTCGGTACGCAAACTCATCCAACTACAAGAACGACACTCTCATCCGCAAGGAGGTCTACGTCAGCCCTTCTCTCATCGCAGAGCTGAAGCGCATTGTCTCAGAAAGCGAAGTCATGAAGTGGGTCATCAGAGAAGGGCAGTGTAGCCCTTGGATGTCAAGACCTAACTTCTCTTTCGTCCTGCAGGGAAGACGACAAGCTCTGGCCAGTTCCGGACCGAGTGGGTCAGCAAGAGTTGGAAATTGTGATGGGCGACGAACACATCTCGTTCACCGTAAGCGTCATCTCAAGAGGATTCTCTTGCAAGTGTGAGCCAGGTGCCCGTCATTAATTCCCTCTCGGATTCAAACAGACGGCCAAGATCGGCTCGTTGGTGGATGTGCAAGATAGCAAAGACCCGGAGGGTCTTCGAGTCTTCTACTACCTCATCCAGGATCTCAAGTGTCTCGTCTTTTCGCTGATCTCTCTGCACTTCAAGATCAAGCCTATTTAGTCGCTGTTCTTGTGTTTCTTTTTGGTCTAAACACAAACATGTATATTATGACACTGCCGGAGCTAGAACCTCTCTTTCGGTTGTCGTCGATGCTTTGAAGCGCTGATCGTGCCTTCCTGGATGTGCTGTGTTTGACTTGGCTGGGAAGTTAGGATGCGATCTAGGATGCGATGGACTGCGCTTTCAAACATGTTTCGACAGTAGGAAGGTTGTGCAGCTGTTGTGTTGGCAACTTTCGCTCGCCGCAGCCAGCGAAGGTCACCTTGCATCGACCCAAGATCTCCCCCATCACGATGCAGTTCAAAAGCCTTTTCCTGGCATTTGCTTTACTTCTCAGCCTAACCGTGGTCGCAGCCTCGGTTAGCGGGGATACTTCAGCAGATATCCTTTCAGAACCAGTCATTGCCGCTCCCCCCGGAGTTTCCATCCTCTCCGAAGATGACGAGGCCAAGGTCCGCAACAACGGCGAGTCATTCCAGTTCGAAACCGAAGTTAACAAGCTCATGAAGCTTATCATCAACTCGCTGTACAAATCGAAAGGTATTCCAGTTTGCATCGTCCATGATTTGTGTTTTCAGGTGGACATTCCAAGCTAATGCTTACCCACTCAGAAATCTTTCTCCGAGAACTGATTTCCAACGCATCCGATGCCATTGACAAGATTCGATTCAAGAGCCTCACCGACAAGAAGGCGCTTGAGGGCACCCCTGACCTCAAGATCACTATTGTGGCCGATAAAGCTCGCAAGACTCTCACCCTTAGCGACACTGGGGTTGGCATGACGAAGAATGAGCTCAAGAGCAACCTGGGAACCATTGCTAAGGTAATTGGCAATTTGCGACATGAATTGCTATATTATGTGGCTGTATGTAGTACTTAACCTCATGCACCCGTTCGCTTAGTCCGGAACCGCCGAGTTTCTTGCATCGGCCGAAAGCCAGAAGAACAGCACCAACCTCATCGGACAGTTCGGTGTGGGCTTCTACTCTGCTTTCCTGGTTGCGGACCGCGTCGTGGTAGTTACCAAGAACAATGACGACAAGCAGCTGATCTGGGAATCGACCTCTGAGAGTGGTAAGAGGGGGACACTATGAAAACCTCCGTGAATATGATTTTGACGACGGACAACCTTAGATTTCCGAATCATCGAGGACCCACGGGGCAACACGCTTGGCCGCGGTACGCAGATCGTTCTGCACATTAAAGACGATGCGTTGGAATACCTGGAGGAAGACAAGCTTCGGAATCTTATCAAACGCTACAGCGAGTTCATCAACTTCCCGATCTATCTGTGGTCCACCAAGACCGAAACTGAAGAAATTCCCATCGAGGACGAGAGTGCTAACGAGGAGCTCAGCGACGATATCGAGGATGTCACGGAGACGGAAGAGAAGCCCAAGTTTAAGCTCGTCGAGAAGACCGTGTCCGACTGGGAGCTCACCAACCTGCAAAAGCCCATCTGGACTCGTCGCCCCAGCGAGATCGAGACCGCCGAGTACAACGAATTCTACAAATCGTTTTCGAAAGGAAACGACGCTCCGCTGGCTTTCAATCACTTCCGCGCCGAAGGGGACGTCGAATTCAAAAGCATTCTTTTCATTCCCGCGAAGCCTCCGCAGGCTTTCCTCCAGAGTGGCGACGATTGGACCCACAACGTCAAGCTGTTCGTCCGCCGCGTGTTCATCACCGACGAGCTCCTTGGTTTCCTTCCCCGATGGCTGTCGTTCCTCACTGGCCTCGTTGATAGCGACGATCTGCCGCTCAATGTGTCCCGCGAAACCCTACAGCAACACTCCACCCTCAAGGTCATCAAAAAGCGGGTTATCGCCAAGGCCATCGAGATGTTCACCCGCTTGGCAGCCAAGGACGTGGAAAAGTACGACGAGTTCTGGTCCCTTTACGGCAACGCCATCAAACTCGGTGTCATCGAAGATGCCGCGAACAAGAAGAAACTGATGAAGCTCCTCCGCTTCCGCTCCTCTGCCTCTGGGAACTACACTTCCCTGGACGCTTACGTTAGTCGCATGCGAAAGGGCCAGCCCCAGCTCTACTTCATCACCGGAGAAGACCAGAAAGCTTTCGAGGCGTCTCCTTTCGTCGAAAAGCTCATTGCTCGTGGCTACGAGGTCTTGGTAAGTGTTTTTATTCTCAACTTTGATTGACAGCTTGCCAAACCATCTCATCATATCGTCTTCTGATTGTAGTACTTTGCTGATCCGATCGACGAGTACCTGTCCAACAGCCTCGAGAACTTTGAGGGCAAGAAACTCCAGCACGTCGGCAAGTCCGGTCTCAAGTACGGTGACGAGGATTCGGTTTCCGCGGAGACTGCGAAGGAGCTCGAAGAGAAATTCCAACCTCTGAAAGACTATCTGAAGGAGCGCCTGGCCGAGACGGTCGACACGGTCCGCGTCTCGAACCAGCTCACCACCTCGCCGTGCGCCGTCCTCGCGAGCGAGTACGGCGTGTCCGGTCCCATGGAGAGGCTCCTCAAGGCTCAGGCGGCTCAGAACAAGGACGACTTCCGGGCTAGGATGTACCTCGGTCAGAAGAAGATCTTTGAGATCAACCCGGTACGGATCCCCCGTTCTCTACCACATTCCGCCCCCCCCC
>JADGJA010000315.1:0-24106 GCA_027596035.1 Thoreauomyces humboldtii
GGATGGGGGATGGGGGATGGGGGATGCCTCCCTTGCACCGTGCTGTTCTCCTACAATCAACCATAGGAAGTGCAAGATATTTATACCCGAAATAGGAGCGTCCCGTTTTTCTTCAAGGCTGCGCAATAACTGGTTCGAACCAAAGCCAGCCAGGGTTGTGAGCCATCAGTGCGCGCAACCCCCTGCTGTCTCTCTCTGCTCGAACTCTGCTATTGGGTACAAGTGCGTACTCTGTTCGTACTCCCTTACCTAGGCGCCCGCCAATGGATTGGCATGGAGAATAACTGTTTACATCCTCCCATCCCGACATGCCGCTGGACTTTGACAGCTCCCCGAAAGGCGGGTTCTGGGATTCAACAAGGTCAGAAGGATCTAAACAGCACCAGGTACAAGCATGATGTGAAGATCCTTCTGCATGTATCGATGTACCCAAGACATGAAGATATTTCATTCCGCATGTATTGATGTACCGAAGACATACTAGAAAGCGAGTGCCAAGGACGTTCAAAACAGCATGCCACCCCTTATACCCCCCAAGTCGTCTGACCAACGCATTCCCAACTACTTCTTCAAAGCCCTCACCACCGTAGTGCCCTTTTTCAACTGCATTTCCCCACTGTTGGCATGATGATTGTGCTTGGCGCACAGTCTCGTGATCCATTGTCCAAGTCCAAGTACTTTCTACGCTCGACTGTAGGTATTTCTGAGACTCAGCAGAAGCATTTGGCCAGCTCGGGTCCGTTCTGATACAGCTTTCAAAATTTCTTATGGCGTTACACATGATCAAATTAAGAATGGGAAATGTTCCCTTTCACGCCTAATCGAGACTAGATCTAGACTTGTCGGTCGAATCGAAGATGGCTTCTTCGATCTTTTTGCAAAGTGCCTAGAATACATGGACGTATCAGTGCTGAGGATTCGCGATAGAAATAAGGCTAGCACACAGTCTCGTCCCCTCACCTGCGCGCTGGCGGCGTCAGGACAGAGGATCGACCAGCTCCTGGCCTGATCCCTGCTTTTCCTCGTGATATTCACGCTGGTTCTTTCCACCCGAATGGATTGCATGTCTGACAAGTAGAGATTATGAGAAGGAAGCTCCCAGGTAAGAGAAGTGCATCCGCCATACCGGTGAAAGGAATCTCCCAGTCGATCCGCAGTCGCTTGATACGCGACATAAGTACGCGTTGGTCGGTGACCAGAACAACGAGATCCTCATCACCCGTTCTTGGTAGGCCTACGACGATGCTTTTTTTCAGTATACTGCTGCGTTGAATGTACAGGGTCGAGTAGAAAACTCACTCAAATGCCAGACGTAATCTTCGTGGAAAAACTTTCCGTTTTCCATTCCCTTGAGCCAGTTGAGGCCTAAGGCCTCTCTAGTGTTATATGGCTGAAAAAAAAGAAGAGCATGAGATAATTCTCCTAGATTCCAGCAACTGACGTGCACTCGCTTACCGCCAAAACCTTGTCCTTGCCGATGAATCGCGGCAATCGTGTGCGATCGAGATCGGTGTCAAAGACGGTGGTAGTGTTGCGGATGCCCTCACCGACGTTTGTGGCGAGATCGATGACGCCGATGACCGGTTTCGTAACCACACCGACGATTCCCTTCCCGAGTCCTTTGAAGAACCCGCCAACACCTTCCTCCTGAGCACCCTCAAATGGTTTCGAGACGACTCCCGAAATCCCGCTTGCAACGCTTCTCGCAAGGGATGTGGCCCCGTTGGTGACGCCGTAGACGGCGTGACGCGGCCGGTTTCGTATGCTTGAGATTCGCCGCCTTTCTTGGAACTCGGTGTCCATCGTGATGACGGAAAGACCCTTCCCGATGCTGCCGGTGAACTTTGAGAACGTGTCGGAAACCCCGAAGACGGTTTTTCGGAAAAGACTTGCAGTGCCTTTGGCGACCCCGATGCCGAAATCCTGGGGACGGGTGATCTCGAATCCCTGCAGCGGCTCGTAGAAGAAATCGCTCACGCCTGAACTGACATTGTTGAACAAGCCTACGGGGTTTCCGAGGAAATCGGCGGAGCCGATGATTTTGTGAACCTGTCCCACCAACTCTTGCTGATAATGAGTGAAGATTGAATCCAGTAGCTGGTTCGGCGTAACGTTGGGGTGTCGAAGCTCGAGAGCGTTCAGTCGGAGAGGGGCATCGTGGATGTTACCCAGCGTCATAGTCAGCACGTCTAGGACAAAGGATAGCACTCCGCGTCGGCCAGGTCGTGCTTCCTCAATGTTGACGTTCTGGGTTCGTACAAACGACACGTTGATCTGGACAGGCTGGAGGAGGAATTTTTCGAAATACATGCGGTGAGCTTCGTTGGTGATGGGAGGTTCCTGAATCTCAATGTTGGTGTCGCAAAGCTTGCTCTTGTCGTGGTCCCATCCTGGGACGTTGAACTTCGCGAAATCGAGGATGGACATGAGGAACTCTTCATCGAGGTCGACCGATAGTTCTTGCAAAAGGATCGTGAACCAGTCGTAGTAGTCGACGCCGTAGGCTGCAAAACAAATTAAGGATAAGAAGAAGCTCGAATCCTTGCTCACAAACGGGCACTTACAGGTATCCTTCGATCGTGAGAAAGTCAGCATGAGCACGGGATGGAAGTCCTCTTCACCCTCCTTTGGAATCACGCTAGGGTACACAAAGATCGGCTCAAGACCACCGTAAAGCTGATTGTCAATCTGGAGCCATTTCATGTCGAACGCAAGAGCTTGATTTTGCGTGGTATCAGTCAACGCCAAGTTGATTTTCCTTGCGGAAAGGTAGAGAAGCTCCTGCATGCTCTTGTTGATGACCGAGATACCTATGCCCTCGAAGCGAACCTGCACGGCCATGAGGAGCTTGGACTCTTTGATCTTCATTTGGAACGTCTCTTCCTTGGTCTCCCTCTCGGAGGGAATGCTGTTGAGAGCATTTGCGGTGTTTTTGAATGCACTCTTGCTTTCCACATAGGCCGAGAGCTTGACGACGATGGTTGGCCCTTCGGCGAGGACGTGCATGGCCATAATGCCGCCGGGATACTTGAAGGGAACAAGCTGGCCTATCTCAAGCACGTCGATCTCTCGTTCGCGTCCTTTCGCGCTAAGAATGAGCGCCTTGCGCGGGGCTGATGGGTAATCCCACGCGTATGGTCGTGATTCACCGGCGGGCACCTTAAAGCGCATCTTTGCACCGTGCTGCCAGATGTCAAGATCAATGTCCGTCTTGTTTTCGATCTTGAACGGCCATCGGGTCTCGCGGCCGGCGATAATGACAAAGATTGTAGCGTCTTGCAAGAGTACTTCGGCGCGCACGAGGTCCTGCTCTGGAGAGCTCATACGGCCCATCTTGATGTAGACACGTCCAAGCTGATTAACATCGAACGGGTTGGACCACTCGTTCATGAGCCCCGTGAGCCGGACGCACACGTCATGTTGGGCTCCTTCCACCAGTTTTAGATCGTGAAGTGGAACGGACTCATTGGTTTTCAGCGATACCGCTGCTGTCGCCCCGCGCTGCCGGATTTGGATCTCCTCCTCCATGTGGTTCTTGAGAATGAATCTTGGCGCAAATGTAACGACCTTGGTCATGAAATACTTGCCCTCTCCTTCCTTCACCGAGACACCGACGTGAGATTCGGTCCGCGTTTTCGGATTCTGGATTGCAATGTCAAATCCACTGCCCACAGCGTCGAAACTGATGGGTTTGCTCCAATCGGATCCTGCTGTCTTGATCTGAACGCGGGAGCGTACTGGCTCGAAGTTGGGGAAGGAGAAAAGGACCGGTCGGAGTCCTTGCTCTTTGACGGCTGCAGGACTGGCATATCGGGAAACGCCCATCAGAGAGCGAGTGCTGAAGCTCATGTCCAAGCCGGTCTTGTTTAAGACGACGTAAGGACTGTAGATGCTGATTTTCGGTCCGCCACTGCTGAGCTTGTCGCTGTACTTCAGTCGCAGCAGCAACTGCTGACCACCATTGTCGGAAAGCTTTAATGTCTCATCCCGGTAGTCCAAGTCCGAATGCGTGATGATCGCAACTTCGCTGGGCAAGTATGCCGAGTCTACAATCTCGATGCCCATGGCGATGAGATGCGTGGGATCAATGGTATGGACGGGGTGCAGGCTGCCTTCGCGTAGGGTTTCCGTAGGCTGCGCCCTAGTACTGCGATCCGTTCGATCATACAGCTTGTAACGGATATTGTAGGGGAGGAGATTTTCCAACTGGAAAGGTGGGAGCAGCTCAAAGATGATTCCGGGATACGTTGGATCGGGCACGCCGCCCGCATGAACCGCGTTCACTTGGAAACGGAACGACGGCGCAGTAGGGTCCGAGGAGCGACACGCAATCAACGAGGTTAGCTTCTTTTGCATATCCTTCCAGTATAGCAGCTCGTTGCTCCAATCGTAGCCAAGACCTTCTTGAGGACGGATTTGGATCATGTCATGGTATGCCGCCTCTATGGGCACGTAGTAGTCCTCACCGGGGGCAATGTTGGCAATGACGGAGCCACGCTGCTTCTTGCTATTGACGATAACGGCATTGAGCGGCACGGTAGTGCTGTTACGAATTCCCATGCCGGATCGGAAGGTCACGACCTTTACGTTGTCGACCAGTTTGACCTCGCAGACAAGGCGGTGCTCCACGCGCTGGACCGCGGGCCGCAGTGCGTAAGGCTTGACTCCTTCGCTATCGACCGAGATCTCTTTCACCGTTTCCCAGGAGCTCCCATCAATCTGCAACGAGATCCGATGCAAGACGGGGGAAGTACCCTCGCGCATCATCCTCCAATCTTCAAATCGCCAGGGAAGCTCGTCGCCGTCATTGAGCATCTTGACCTCAGTATCCAAGCCGCTCTCCGTAGAGTCGGTCCAGACGTACATGTTGTATCCGGTTCGATTTTTGAGCACGTATGGAGAGTGCATGCCGCGCTTGGCAGTCAAGGCTCGCCTGCCTTGCTTGTCCAAAAGCTGCATCGTGTTCAGTACCGTTTCCACCATTGTGTGCGTAACGTTGATCTCCAGCCGTCTCTTCGCAAAGAACTCCAGCGATAGGGTGCCCTTAGCAGTGGGCTTGGCCATAGTAATGAAGAACTGCCACTGTTCAACGAGCGGCTCCCAGTGAGAACTGGTGACGTTGAAGTAGTTGATGTGGAGTGCAGGTGCTGTCTCCAGACGCATAGCTGAAGACCAATTCGCCACGTCGACCATGAGTTTGTCCATCACAAGGTCCACCATCGGCAAGTGGAGGTCGTTGAGATCGTCGATCAGTAACAAGCGGAAGCCTTGAACGACAGCATGCAGCCTTTCGCCCACGGGCTTGACGATCTCTACCGGCGAGCTACTCCCGGGGTCCTGATCCGCGACAACAACGGCGGTGCTCACAGTATCGGACTGTATCACCAGCTCGTGGATGCCGTTGAAGATATCCATGATCAACAGGACATCTCTGTAGGAGACACGAAGAACAATGGGGGATAGGTCAACGCTTATCTGCGTCTGCTCTACAACAGCGACGTTCTTGTGCTGTTCCAAGTTTAGCTTGGCGTGGAAGTTCTGGATGAACGGCACCGAAGTTTCCTCACGCTTGCCCATCTGGCACAAGAACATACCCAAGTCATCGACGGACAGCTTCGTCAGTTCATGTTGGTCCACCGACAGCTTCTTTGCGCCAAGAACGATAGCTTCCGTAGAGGGGTTGCTCGCATCGTGCAACAACAGGACTTCTACATCAATCAGATCGAGGCAGAACTGAGGGGAGGGCGTCGGATCTGCTGTGCTCTGCACTTCCGGAGTTGCGGCGGAGGCTGATGAAGCCGAATCCTGCAGCGGAGCAAGGAAAAAGCTCCGAACAAGGAATGCGTGGTCTGGAACGAGGATCAAGGTCGCAGCATTTAGAGTGGCCGCGATCTGGCTTCCGCCTTCGTTGCTGATGATGTCAACTTTGAGTTGCTGCTCCTTGCGTCCCGAAGATGGCATGATCTCTTTGAAAAGATTCTTGCTTTCTTCGCGTGTATCCGTAATGGAAAAGGAGCGCACGGAAACCTGAGTCGTTGACTCTGTGCCGTGGGAGTTCAGCTCAGCCAACGTCTCATGGATTGCAAAGCGGACGAGTGGTGTCGGAGTCGCGGAGGAAGGGATGGAATGAAGAACCTCCAGGCAGACAGAAGGCAAGACCAGTTTTATCTGTCGAGCATTCGCAGCGGACTTCGCTGTTTCCTCTGGTTGAGCATCCGCTGGGGCTATGCTCTTTTGCCCTGTTTCATCTGCTGTAGGGGTCGCCGTGTCCGTAAAGGTGCGGAGCGAATCGGCGAGAGTAAGGAGGAACTCATATTGCTTGGCAGTCAATCTCATATGCACGTCCGAGACATCAACTACGATCTATAATTTGGCAAGTTAGCCAATGCAAGTGGCTCACAGCTCAATTTATGGATCATACCGAGTCGGGAATCGGAGATCTATGCTCTGCGATTGGCTGAGTTTCCATCACCATGTTGATGTTGATGTCATCCAGCATCTGTCGCTCAGCACCACCATTCTCGGATTCGAATACAGTGAGGAGCTTCATAGATCGAACGGTAGCGTCAATCTTGTCCACGGGATGGCCGTCAGTTCTAAATGTGTTCTTTGCGGACACGCTTCCAGGGAAAACTGATAGGCGGTCCTTAGACTGCAAAGAGGTACGCGGGAAAACCAGGACTGGCGATTGAATCTCGATGTCGTAGTGAAACTTGCCGGCAGCTTGTTGAAGCTGCTGCGCAGACTCGATGGCTGCCCTCCGCGCCGACTCCAGAAGCGCGTGCATCTTCTGGAACTTGCTGAAAAACGCGATCAGCCCATGCAGCAGAGACTCGATGTACGTGAAGCGCATTGAAGAGGCTCGAAGAGTAAGCGACGAGTCATATCCGGGGTAGTCTGCCGCTTTTGGATCAAAGGTTTGCCAGGTAAAGTGAGCCACCTCGTCACCTTCGATTTGCAGCAGCTGATTGAATTGACGGTTTTGCACTCTCGGGATATCGTCGACGACTGCAAGGTTACCGATGCTACCGTCGACTATCATCGTTTCCCCGTGAAGACGGACCGTAGTATCGAGCTCCCCAAACTGCATGGTCGCAATGCGGGTTCCATCTTGGTTAATTATGAAGTTGATGCTCTTCATGTTTGCGTGAACGACGATTGAATTGGTCTTGGCGGGCGCGGCATCCACCTGTGCAACCTCCGTAGATTCGGGACTCGCAATTGCCTTTTGTGCAGCAGCAGCATTAGGCGGTGATGTAAATGTAGACAATATGAAGTCGTAAAGCATCAAAACACTGCTGCTTGTCAGCACAACGGTAACAGCAGCGAATGACACGTCAAGGGATTGATCAACCCCGTTATAATCTGGGGACGTTGGTTTCGTTCCGACATAACTGACACGAATAAGCTGATCCACGGCTGAATTGTCGCTCGCGACCGAGATTTGATCTCCACCGATAGACGGCGAAAGTAAGTAACGGAAGGCAGGTTCGCCGGGCTGCATGCGATCCTCGATCTCGACTGAGCGGATCTTGATTTTGACTTGCATCTCATGGGTAAGATTGCGAACTCCAATCCCAAAGTGCTCCACGCTCAATTCTGCGAGGACGCGGTCCGGAAGCGTCGGGTCCCGGTCACTCTTCATCAGCGACACCGAGGCATGGTCTACTTCGAATTTGATCTCCATAGCTACGCGGTTCACAGAGTCGTCCGTAACTTCGGATCGAGTATCCCGCGCAATGTCCTCTGGAGCATCGTAGAAAGACTCTCCATCGTCGTCTACGCTAACAAAGTTCAACGCTGGTCGCGAATCAAGGATGTTCCATGACTGATGGTCTGTAAGCGTGTCCTGAGCAGCCTCGGCGTCTGAATTCGGGAACGACGCCAGAACAAGATCAATGATTGTCATCATGGTCTTGTATTTACGATCGGAAACGTTTAGATGAAGCCTTGGAAGGTTTCCAACTATCCTCATCTTGGTAAAATCCAGAAGCTTCGGAAGGATACATATCTCCAAGCAGAAACTGACGGACACGCGCTCGATGAGATGCAGATTGCCATCAGGTGTGTCACTTGAGGCTTGCTGCATACAAGTCTCTACCGATTGCCCGATAAGCACCTATACAGCATTATTAGCCCCGCGCTTCCCAAAGCCACGGTCAAAACTTTAACCCACCTGCACAGCGGAAAGCTCGCAGGTAAAGCGGTCGTATAGCAGAGAGGTCAGTTCGCCAAGATCCTCAGCTGATCGAAGGGCCCCGTGCTTCTGCTGAAGCTCCCGTTTCTTTTCCTTATTGATGTAGTTGCTCGCTAGCAAGAAGTGACCGGCGTCCACAAGCATAACCATTGATTTGACGTCGGTGCAACTGCAAACCATGACGCTCGATAAGCGGTGATGGCAAACTTCAGAGGGCGCGGTATTTCCTACCTTTGAGGCAGCAAAAAGATTGGAGCAGCGAAGTCTATCTTCAGATCAAGAGTTTTGTGATCCGCAACAGCGTATTCCAAGGTAGCTTTCGTTTGCGCAGTTAGGCCTTCAAATGTTCCCTGTGCTGCAGCCTTCGTGCAGGAATATGTTAGAAAACTATAGCCATGGGCCGTGTCTGGTCAAAAATTCGCCACCAACCTGAATGGTATAGATAGTATCTGACTCGCTCTTCGGTGGAGTGAAAAATGAGACCAGCGTCTTGATTGCGACCGGGTTGTAGATAACCTCTAGAGGTAGCATGACGATAGAAACTGCATCATCAGCACGACCATCCAATGGATTGTGTTCAAGCTCCATTGTGAAGAACGGCCCCGACAATTGCCTGGGGACATCAGAAAAAACGTAAGATTCGCGACCGAAACAGATTGATAACAAACTGACTTGCCCGTCTACTCCATCTTGTTTATGGTTTTTTGCCCGGATAAGCGTCGGGTAAAGAGAGTTCGGAGTTGTGCGATCGTTCAAAGTCATGTTCCCCAATGTGATCTTGCCGGCAATAGCAGCAACATATTGAGTGACAGCAGCCTGGAAATCTTGGAAGACGAGGGAGATGAGAACGTTTTCCCCGCTGCCTGGAGAGTTTCTGAGTGTCAGCGAGCCCCGCTTGAGGAGCGACCTAACGGTGATCAAAGCAGCCTGATGGAATTCTGCGAATCAGTTATCCACTCATTTTAAAAGAAACACATTGAGAAGCTACTTACGTCTGGTGGAAGGTCAGCCTCTGGAGTAGAAACAGCGGCCGGATCAAACTCAATGGTCTCGTATAGTTGCTTCATTTGCTCGTCTGACAGCATCGAGTTGCTCTCCGTCGCAGTCTAAATGCTAAAGATGAGTTGCCAAGCCAGCAGGCTCTAAAGTTTCAAGATGCTCTACCTGCTCGTGCGCCTTCCCTGACCACCAGTTACTAAGGTTTCCCCATGTCGAAGGCTTCGTATTTGCAGCCTCTTTCGCTGCAACCAAACTCTCTATAGGGTGACCGTGAGTTCGCCTAATCCAGGTTCTGGAATACCCAAAAGGAAGCGCAACATACGCATGTATTTCGGAGATTTCCGCAACTGCGACATGGCAATTGATCGGTAGAGCATGATATCCTCGAACGAAAGTTTCCGCTCAAGTTCAGCGGATTTTACTTGCTCCTGTAGTCAAAGAGAAGTTCAGGAAGAAGCACCAGTTCGAGAATGAAGTCCAGCGCGCACCTCTGGAGATAGGGTGGACTCTTTCCGCTGCTTATATAGTGTGACGTAAAGATGACGGTCGTCTCTTCGCTCAGCAAGGTATGTCCACGTCAAGCGACGATTTCGCTCCTGGATATCATGCAAAACACTTCTCCCTTTGTGTATATGAGTGAGTAGCAAGTTCAGCATTCTTCACTAAGCCAAGCTCATCGTACCAGCAAATTTCAACCATGCTTCCGGATCCAGAGAAGGAGAAATCGTGCGTGGCGGTCGGAATTGCCTGTACTGTGCCTCTTGTAAGCTTCCATTCAGGAGCTGGACATGAAGACATACGTACGTTCTTCGAACGGAGGTACGAGGAAAACGCTCCAAGGAGCGAGATAGAGTTGATAAACTGTTCCTTGTCCAACAGGAAAGCTAACTCCTCGAAGTCTAGCGCTGCGGTGTGCCGCGCTCCGCTTGCAGGTTGCACCTTATGCGTTTCGATCTGTGCGGTATCACGGTAAGCTGTTGCAACCGAAGCATTGCAATACCGGCAGGACGTCTGACCTTCGCGTTTCCTGATACTGGCTTCAAGATATACTGATAACCATCTGGTAGACTGCTGGAAGTGGCGATCGACCGCTGGAAGTTCTCCATGAACTGCTCACTACTGCCAGCTGTAAACGACTTGGGCTGCGTATTGAAGTATACAGCAAGACTTGCAAGTTTCACCAACTAGCAAGGTAGATGTGAGCAACAAGAAATTTTGACGTGGCGCGGTGTGCATTGATATACTTTGTTGATCACGTCGGTCTGGTCGTGAAGGAATGTCTCTTCCCAGTTGCCATTGCAGGAAACAGCCGAAAGTTCTTCCATTGTGACGCCAACGGAAAACGGGCACTATTTGGGCATCCGGTCAGTCACAAGTGAAGAAGATCAAAGTGATTCTTGCTCTGACCTTTGGGTTGCTGACACTATCCTCGTAGCGGATATGGATGTTCTTCATGGAGATTTGCACGTTGTCCACAATCTTCGTTATGAGCTGGGCCATGAAATTCGAATCCCCTTTGCTGTTCTCTATGCGATCACGCGAGTTCCTACATCAGCATTTTTCGGTTTGTGGCGCTGTAGGAGAGATGACGAAACAAACCGATGTGCGGCTCTTTCGACCGACTTTGTAGCATTTCGGCGGTCTCCAGCTTAGCGAGCTTTGCCTTCTGTGCATTCTCCTCCTCCTCCACAGGATCATAATCTCCGGCCGCTTTCGGCCGCGCGAGTATGTACACGTGGTTGATGAATATCTTTACAGGCTTGTTCTTCAGGTCGTTCCATGGTATGCTGAGAGTGAGGTCTCCGAGGTAACCTGCAATTCTGGTCAGCATGTGTGGACTGGAAAGAATGGGCAGCCGAGTCCCCGGTACCTTCGACCACCTCGATCGGAAGGTTAAACTTGTCAAGAGCCTCCTTCTTGAGTTTGAGGTTGTGCAGTGCAACATCGCCTGGTCGACAACGGGGGTTTTGAGAACTCCGCTCGAACAGACCTTTCCCATTTCAGGTGCATCACGACTGTACCCTGCCATATTCCCACGCTCAGCTGTTTGCTTTCCAAGTTCCCGACGTAGTCCCCCAGGATCTGCAACGGAACTTTAGCATGCGAGAGATCGCCCATGCACGCTCTGCCGTGGTCAGAGACGGACCTTGTTGATCACTGGGGCTATGAACTTTTCGAACATGGTAGGCTGATCGTCTCTCGCTACAATTCCCGGAAAGACTGTAAGACTTGGATTCGTTGGGTGTGTCTTGCCTGGGATGTGCCCCTCTTAAAGGTGGTTGGGTGGGGAAACGGCGAGGAATGATGATGATGATGGAGACGCAGGACGCAGATTCAGTTCTCTCTTAGTGTGACGTCAAATCAAGTGCACTGCCACCCGTCACTCTTCGATACTTTTCAGCTCAAGTTTCTCGGTTCCACGACACGGGTCGTAACGCCCATCCAACAATGACAATTGCTACCACGACCGCCGCGCTCGACCCGCCAACCCCCGATGGCCACTGGTATACAGCCCTGCATCCAGCTCTGGTCGATGTCATCGGAGATTTCGCTGGAACTGAACTCTCCGTACGTTCACGGTCATGTCCTGTCAAACCGCTTCTGACGTCAAGGGTTTCTTTTGCAGACTCTCGACGGAGATGCCCTTGTCGAACTCGTACTCCGCGATCTCTCTCGCATCGAGAGCCCGAGCATGTTGCACGGCGTTTACCTTGTCGAACAAGTCCTTCGTAAATTGCTCGATGCAAAGTCGAACTTTGAGATCACCTTCTTCGAAGGTGCGAGCGAGACAACATGGCACGAGCGAGCGAGACAACATGGCACCACCTGGATGTTGACTGCACGGGAGCTCAATGTCCTTTTGATGTTTAGACCGCCGCTGGATTCCTGCTGCACGGCCTGGTTTTAAAGCTGACCAGGGTGCTGCCTGGAGGCTGCTCTTCCGCTCGGTTGTGATCGCTCACCTACAACGGGCCAACATCGTGCCCATCTACATGTTTGACTCCGTCAACGACGCCCAGTGGATCGCATATCTGGACAGCCGAAAGGTGTGTCTCTTCCTGGCCGGCACAAAGGAAAACCGGCCGGAGTGCTAATTCAAGTATCACCGTAGCCTTACTATATCCTGACGGAAGACGGTTCTGGTTTGGAAACCAGTTCCGAAGACCGCACGGACATGGAGCTCCTGGATGCCGGTAGATCGATGTGGATGGAGTCCATGTGGATGCATCTCAATCGCGGCATGTCCGTTGCCCTCATGTCGGACGATATGTTCAAAGACGGCAAGGTATCGTAACGAGTTACCCTTCCAGGTGGCATGGATACTAGCATCTGACCTGATTATTACAAAGCTCGTCAGTTTTGTGTTCCACACTTCTAGGGCCGAGCCCGGGGAAGCGGCTGAACATGAGACTGTTTTGAACAAATCCCTCGCAATTCTGAACGCCAACGCAGAGAATCTTCAGATATCGAGCTTCGCAGAAATTAAAGCTTCAGACGAGGAGGGTGACTCGATGTCTTATGTAGCTGCTCTCTTAAAACAGATGACTTCGACCCTGACCCCACTTCAAACTGATATGGCGAAGGTCTTCCTCCTGCACTCTGTCACTCTTGGCTCTGTCCCGCTTGAAGCTCGCTCGCAACCCCTCGCAGCTCTGCCTCTCACCAAGATAGCCTCGGACGCGCTGGAGTCGTTTATCGACCTTGCATGCTCTGAAGCGCTTAAAACGACGAGTCAGAGCCCAGGGTCATTCATCACCTCTGTTGATGAGCGTCTTTTCCGAGCAATACTTATGGAAATCCTGGACACTCTTTCCAAAGGTTCTGGAGATGTCAAAGCCATATTCGCTGACGTGCCGGGTATCGAAAAGGCGGAGGCCACCTGGAAAACCGTCAGCGGCAAGGAAAGCGTCTGGGATCTCGCGCGTCTCGTCGAAGCAAGGGAGGCGACCGCGGTCAGGAGCGCAGGCCAAAGCTCGGGCTCCGTTCGCCCCTTGGCTTTGTTGCCTTACTCTCAATCATTCTTGGAATCATACTTGCCAAAGCTTCCGGCGGATACTTCCATGGAGAAAGACACCCCGTTCTTCGAAGCTGCTTACATTCCGAACTATGAGACAAGCCATTGGCATGTAGCGAAGCCGCTTCCAGTAGTCAACAAGCCTGCGAAACTTCCTTCGCTTGCCACGCGCTTTCCTCCAAAGCCCCAGCGGGCTGCCGGTAGGGCGCGGAAAGCCGAACAGGTAAAGCACCAGCTGGATCATTGCTGTTTTCCCGTGGACGCTGACCTATGCATCCGTCCAGCGTCAAGCCTCATTTATCCAGAAGTATGCCAGCTCCTTGACCGGTGCTAGTGGACGCGTCATGCGCCCAAAAACCATCGTCGTCCAGCCGAAGAAGCACGTCGCCTCCGCCAAGGCTCGACCCGCGACACCCGTTGAAGATGATACCGCGCCCAAAGGGAAGGGCAAGGGCAGCGGAAAGTCCACGCCCGTCCTCAGCAAAAAGGATGCAATCATTGCGGCCAACAAAGAAAAGATGGTAGCGGCCGAGAAGGACTCTGCGAACAAACGCTGGAAACTGCTGCGTGAGAAGATTGAGAAAATGACCAGCATCGACCTCGCCGTTCAGGAGCTTGAGCGTGCGATGGCCGAAGACCGTCACACCTCAGCAAAGGCGCTCATCGAGGAGCAGAAGCTGTTCAAGGCCATGTTCCTGCTCAACAAATGGGCTACATACTGCGTCAGTCCCAGCAACAAGGAAGATCCCGCTACGCCTGAACGCAAAGAGGAGGGCATGCCTGTCCTTGTGCAGATTTTTTCGATCTGCACCGGACTGATCGCATCCAAGGATGCTACGAAGGCGACGGTAGAGGAGGCGCGTCGCATTCTCAAGACAGTGGCCCTCAATCGTACCGACGAGGAGGAGGGCGAGGACGAGTCTAAGCCAAAGGCTAGCAGAAGTGACCGTAAGAAACAGAAGGAGGCGGAGAAAGAGGCTGAAAAGGCAGCGAAGGCCGACTCTAAGTCTAAAGACAAGAAGGGGAAGTCCAGCTCGAAGAGCAGCAAGAAGGAGGAAGCGCCCGTTGTGGAGGAGGAAGATGCTCCCCTATCGTTCAAGTTCGCGTACCCAAGAGGAGTCGCGAGCCAGTCCTGGCTCCGCTGCCCTCACAACCTTACAACATTCCAGCTGCTGCATTATGGCACGCATATGGATCGAACTATGGGAAGCGCTCCTGATCCTCGGGTTGACTTTGAGCCGGACCAATGGCAGCGCGAAGTTCTCGACACCATTGACCGTGATGAGTCGGTGTTCGTTGTGGCGCCTACGTCCGCAGGTAAGACTTTCATTGCGTTCTATGCCATCGAAAAGGTAAGTAACTCGGACGCACATGATCTTATCCGCTTGGGTCTACATACTCAATACGTACGTTGATAAGGTTTTGCGCGAGTCCGATAATGGCGTTGTGGTTTACGTTGCTCCCACGAAGGCCCTTGTCAACCAGATCGCCGCTGTAAGCTCTTCGTTTCCTGCTGCATCCATCGCTCCCAGCTCACGTGTTTGCTGCTATAACAGGAAATCTCTGCACGATTCTCCAAGTCGTATCAGTACGCAGGCATCACCACCTGGGCGGTTCACACCCGGGATTACCGCATCCACGAGCCATTGAAATGCCAAGTTCTGATCACGGTGCCGCATATCCTTCAAGTAAGGCTGTGCATTTTGGAATTGGAGCCATCGCACTTTCTTACCTTCTTTTGTGCAGATTCTCATGATGCAACCGGATGTTGCACACCAGTGGACTCCTCGTCTGAAGCGAATTATCTTTGACGAGATTCACTCCATCAGCAGCCTCGAGGGAGGTCTGATCTGGGAGCAGAACCTCATTCTCGCACCTTGTCCGATCGTAGCCTTGTCTGCAACTGTAAGAAAATGTCGGAAGTGCCGTCAGCCTAGCCTGTCACTGAAGCTTCTGATATTATGTTTTGCTAGGTTGGCAACCCAGGAGAATTCGCAGACTGGCTCAAGGGTATCAGTGCTGCAAAGGGTCACGAACTGAAGACCATTACTCACAAGCACCGATACTCGGACCTGCGAAAGTTCGTCTACGCTCCCCACGAGAAGGCTCCCAAGTTCTCCGGTTTGACCAATAAGGGTGGGAGCACAAGTCTCAGGCATCTGCATCCCATTGCCGCGCTCTCGCTGGGCTCCGCCCAGATTCCCGACGATATGCATCTCGAGCCCTTTGAATGCTTGCAGCTCCTGGACGCCATGCAATTTGAAAAGGGCGACCTTGCAGTCTTGCCTGCCAAGCTCACCCCTGAGACATACTTCGGGGGCCTCGCAGTCATTAAAAAGTCGGACGTCATCCAGTATCAGCAGGAGCTCAAGGATGTCTTGCAAGAGTGGATGGCGCTGCCTGGGTCCCGGACACCGTCCGGCGCCTTCGGCAGGGTCCTGAAGAGATTAAGCTCAGACATTGATACGTCTCTTGCCAAAATGTCCAGCATCAAGTCGTCAGGACCTCAAATCGGAATCGAGTACGCGTTGGAGAACGTTATGACGCTCTGCCATGACTTGCACAGGAATGGGAAGCTCCCTGCGATTTTGTTTAACTACTCTCGCCATCACGTGGAGGCTCTCGCTCTTCGAATCTTCGAAGAACTGGTTGCCGCTGAAACCGAGTTCAAGACTACAGATGCCCAGTGGCTCAAAAAGGTCGAGGCGTGGAAGGTCTGGAAGCTCGCGGAGGTGGCTCGCAAGGCCGCCATGGAGAAGACTGCCCGGGCTTCTGCCCGCGGTGAGGATGATGGTCCAGGGGAAGACGCTGAAGGAGACGCGGGGTGGCAGGCTTCCTTCGACCCTACTGCGCCTCTTCCGCAATTCAGTTTCGTCGGCAAGAGCTACATGTCGGCTTACGAGATCGAAAAGGATATCGATTCGCTGCAATGGCACGGTGTGGCCGCGGAGCTCTGCGATGCACTGCGACGAGGAGTCGGAGTTCACCATGCTGGTATGAACCTGCGTTACCGACAGACAGTGGAGCGATATTTCCGAGCCGGACAACTCCGCGTTGTCGTCGCGACAGGCACGTTGGCCCTCGGAATCAACATGCCCGCGTCCACGTCTGTCTTCACCGAAGACAGTATCTTCTTGACGGCCTTGGAGTATCGACAGGCCGCCGGTCGAGCTGGTCGTCGTGGTTTCGATCTTCTTGGATCCGTCGTCTTCTTCGGAATGCCGCTTGGCAAGGTTTACCGATTGCTCGCCTCAAGGCTGCCCGATCTGTCGGGACACTTCCCGCTCTCGACCACTCTCGTTCTGCGGTTGCACCAGCTGCTCAGCGAGGAGAAGTCTCGACCGGTTGGCGAGGAGATGATGAAGAGCTTGCTTTCATTGAACAAGATTTCTCTGGGAAATCCTGCTGCTAAGCTCGAGGTTCTTCACCACCTGCGCTTCTCGATCGACTATCTCCGACGATTCGGGCTTCTGAGCGAGGCAGGTCAGCCTGTTAACCTCAGTGGCTTGACGCAGCATCTCTACTGGGCAGAACCCATGGTACGTGTTGACTTGCTCTTGGACGATTATATCTTCTTCTTGCACCTCACGCGTCTCCTTTAGAACCTGAATTTTGCGTTCCTGCTGAACTCTGGCGTCCTCGCAGAGGTTATCAAAAACGGAGATGCTGAGCTTAACCTTCTCACCTGCTTAGCCCATCTCTTCGGAAGGTAAGCCAGCAAGATGCAGCGTTTACAGTTGTACTTTGAAGCAGTTCCTGATCAAGTATGCACAAACAGGCGTCGACTCCCGGCGAACTTGAATCAGTTCCGCGCGGAGATCATCAAGCGATCGCCATCTAAGGTTTTCATGGAACCCCTTCCAACGCGTGTCGTTGAGGTGCTGAAACAGCACAACGCGTTAGTGTTCCAAGTGATGGAATCCTACATCCATCACTACGTCGCCACATTGGAGAAGGAGGACGTCGTGGAACTCCCGCTCTCCCGGCAATCCTTCCAAAAGTCGCTTCCAGCTGACAGCGCCCAGTCGCCCATGCTGCGACGACTTGCCAAGCGAGCTCTTCCTTACAAGGCCCGATCCCCTTTCGTTGCTCTGTCGGGTCTGGACGACGCGTTTACCTCCATCGAGGATCTCTCCCGTACCCTTCGCGCCGGCGTCACGTTGCAGACCACCGTTGTTCCCCTCGTATCGGACCTGGTTGACGAACGCATCGTCCTCGACGCTCACATCGTCGATTTCTACAAGCACGGTCAGTTCCAACCTCTGATCATCGCCAACGGCATCCGACCTGGAGACGTCTGGCAGATGCTCAACGATTTCAGGCTCATCGTCTCGGCCCTCCGCGTCAGTCTCGAGGTGCTTCTCAAAGCCCACAAGAAGGCCGAACTGGTGCGACTTAAAAGGGAAGAGGAGGAGGAGGAGGTTGTCGACGACGCAGAGGATGCAGAAGATGACAAGGATGGAGACGACGAGGAGGAGGTCAAGGGCGAGGATTTGGAGGCTACACCCAAATGGTCTCCACCTGTCGTGATCGAGCCCGAGTACCGGGACAAGCGGCTGTGGGACGTCTACAACGTTCTTTGCCGCATCCAGCGTGTCTTCGGCGAGAAGCTCGAGGCTATGAACGCTTAGGAGTTCCGCTTTTTCGTCGATGTCTTTCCGTTTGCCTGTCTCTGCATGTATTTTTACCATTTCATCTTGATCACTTTATTTCTAGCCTTCATATCCGTTTACCCTTTCGATGCCTTGCCGTTGGATGTTGAGACAGCTACCGGTACCACGAAACTTACTCCGGAGTATTCCTTGCTCCGAAGCTGGAAGGAAAGCTGGCTTTGAGGCCCTCGCCTCTGGCAACTCTAAGATGCCGACTCCAAGCTCAGAACAGAGACGGGGAGCCGAACCGATCCACAAAATTTCATGACGTCTACACTCCATGATCTCACCAGTAGACATTCTTGACTAAAGGGCGTTCTTCCCATGTGGAAAAGCGTGCCATTTTCCGGCGTTTAGAACTGCGGGCAAAGTCAGCGAAAATCCCGCAGCAGCTTCGGCCGCAGTTTCGATGCCCGCTATATAAATCCCGTTCCATCTCCACTGCCCCGTCTTTCCTCCAATCCTCTCAAGCCTTTACGGCTAAGATCAAGTGTAGTATCTGTTCTATTCATCGTGATAGATGAATCTCAAAGTCCACGGTCTTTGTTTTCTTATCACCTCACTTTTTGAAAGTATCGCCGGATGAGCAATTCATCTGGCAATGGTGGCGCCGGGCTTGCACTATCCTCGGTTGCTGCTGAATTTTTAAAGTCATAAGATGAAAGCTATGAGGGCCGAACGCTTGCTGCTTCTTTGTGCGGAAGGGCTGAAGGGTGAGAGATTGTGAGCCGTTCGACACCGTAAAGGAATCTGGTCAGTCAGCAAAATGCGGCTACATTAGCCATGATGGACACAGGAAAAGCCTGCCTTGAACTACTGCGGATCTACTCCTTGACCACAGAACCATTCAATCATATGATGAGAACATGTCGCACGTATAAGAGAAGAGGGAAGCGTTGCACGGTCCCGCCCAACGAAGAATAGCCTGTCAAATCATGTCGCCGGCCACACCCCTAGCCGCACCCGCTTCCCGGGGATTCATAGGGGTGGTTCTGCTGAACTTAACCTACCATGATGGTGACGAAGATAAGAAGTGAGTATCTGGCAGAAACTTTGACCAACTGTCATGTCAGTCCAGTTGCTTCGGACGAAGGTGGCTGACAGGTGAACTTCTGGCCCTGGCTTTTTTCGGTAGCTCGTCTCGGGAAATTCTCCCCATCGAAAAGCCGCATCATGCAAACAGCCTACTATCCAAGTCACTTTCGTCTTCCCAGGACTCCAAAGTACCATGATCATGAGGTGAGGTCCTTTGCTCTCCTTCCTTATGCAAGCTTGACGTCGTCTGACCCTTGAGCAACATCTTCCAGCGCTTCGCGTTAGAGCCGTCATCGTCAGGACATGTTCCAATCCGTCTCGTGATACCAAAGGAACTGTTGAACGACAGCAACGTCCTCTCTCCGCTCAGACTGGAGCTGCTTCGAAACACGTTCGAGAGTACGGTCGATCAGTTCCGGAACTTTCGGCCTTTGCTCGTGGACATCAAGGTGGGGTGTCCTTTTGTATTTGCTGTCCATCTTCGGCAGCCCTTCCCGCACCGATGCAAGTCGGTCGCTCCGAACTGACTGGAGGAGGTTTCTGGTTCTACAAACCCAGAGAGAATACGATCGGACCATCGACGCTCTGGTCAACCTGACCCAGGAGAAGACGTACCTGAGATCGAAGATCCAGACGCTGATATGCGAGAACGGAAGCGAGGAGCAGTTGGATCATCTTCGTGGAAAGCTCGTCCAGCTCAGCTTTCGGAACAGCATGGTCGTGGAAGAAAACGACGTGTATGCATTGATAAGAACTCTCCCTCACACCCTCCTCTTTCCGCTCTTTTTCACACAAAGTTACTGGGTGACTGAACTTTTTTCTTGCTTTAGACTCAAGCAGAGCGAGGAAGACGAGGAACTCAACTTTCTCCTCGGTCTAGCGAGGGCGTGTCCCGCGAGTCCCACCGACACGTTGGATGAGAAGCAGCGGACGATACTTCGACAGAAGGAGAGGTGGGACAGGGTCGAGAGGTTCATGCAGGTGCAGGGAACGCAGGAACCACTGTTTCATGATCTGAGGGATCGGATCGCTGAGCACGTAAGGAGACACAAACCTGATCCGAAGCAGCTGTGTGCTACCGATATAATGTTAAAAACACGGGCACTCTCTTTCAGCCAGAACGATTCCGAAATTTGGTCGAAAAGGACAGCTTGACCGACATGATCAACCGTCAAGAGTCACCGCCGCCGCCGCCGTCCATCGTCGTGTCTTCTGAGACGACGGCAAGCTCACCGACCTCAGAGCTCGATATTCAGCGGGAAATGTTGGAAACGAACACCAGATTGCTCGCGAGTTTGGTATCCCAGACCGAAGCAGAAGGGGAGAACCTTCGCGAGCTCGTCGACAAGATAGAGGAGTTGAAGGTTAGAACCGAGCTAGCTAGATCTCGAATTTAGTTGGGTGGGTAGGTATATACATAGATTGGAGCGAGTCGTCCGTCTCAGGAGAGCGAAACATATCTTAGGCTGCGGGCTTCTTCGCCGCCTCTCTCTTTACGAGGATCTTGTCGACAAGCCCATGCTCTACGGAGGTCTCGGCGTTCATAAAGTGATCTCTTTCCATGGTCCGCTCTACCAGGACGAAAAGAGGGAAACAGTGAGTCTCTAAAAACAGCAGCAGAACGAACGACCCTGAATAGATACCGATCCATTCGAGCGGCTGCTTGGTGTGATGCTGATACAGTCCGTTCAGCCGCGCGCGGATTTCCAGAATCTCTTTTGCATGGATAGCAATGTCGCTAGCTTGGCCAGCTGCTCCTCCGCTGGGTTGGTGAATCATGACCCTGGCGTTGGGAAGCACTGCCCTTTGTCCGGGTTCTCCCGCAGCGAGGAGAAGAGATCCCATGGAAGCGGCCTGACCGATGCAGACAGTGTGGACGGGAGATTGGATGTACTGCATTGTGTCATATATGGCCTGATGCAGACCATGCGAAAAAAAACTTCAGATTTCTTCTCGCAATTCAACAGCCTTGATCCTCCTGCATCCTCTCCTCACCATGCCAGCGGTGACGCTTCCTCCGGGGGAGTTGATGTAAAAGTTGATTGGCTTGTCCGGGTTCTCCGCTTCCAGGAACAGGAACTGAGCAACGATGACAGCCGACACGGCATCGTGGACTTCCCCGTTGAGCATGACGATGCGTTCCTTCAGCAGTCTGGAGAAGATGTCAAAGACGCGCTCGCCTCTTGGCTGGACAACAGATCGTTGAGTTTTCCGACCATGGACACGGGTGAAAGGAGTCGGAAACCTACGGAGGACTCGATCACATAGGGAATGCCGAGGGCACGAGGTTCCTCTGCGGTGCGGGAAACAGCTGTGATGGGTGCTCGAGTGTGGTACGCGTGGGACAAAGTTGCCTATGGACTCGAACACTTCAGTCTCGGTAGGACGTAATGACAGGTGCTCGTGGCGGGGGAGCCGCGTTTACCGCTCGTGGAAGGCAGGATAGACCGGTTTGCCTTGAGAAGGCGGACGATAGCCGAGCCAGAGCTGAACGACGAGCAATGAGGCCTAATGGACTAGTCGTTGACATTCTTGACCCTGTTTCGTATGTTGACTCTTGGAGGTACAGTAGGATGGACAACGCAGGAGGATGGGAGGAATAATACAGGAGGGGAGGGCAAGTGGCTGTGCACTCTGTTGATTCTCCCCAAACAGCAGAGCTGAAAATGGAAACCATCAGTCATCTCTTTCCCCCCAACTGGGTCTAATTAAAGGCAGGGCCCCTCATTGTTACACGGGCGATCACCGACGTGGACGTTAGGGCGTGGCAGCAGCGAGGCGTCAAAACGGCACGCATTCGGCCGCTCAACATAAAGGTATTATACCAGGTACAGTACAGTAGATAAGGGCAGGGACCTCAGACTCCGTCCCATTCCATCGCTCATCTTCAACAACGTACTACTGCAGGCCTTGTCTCATCATGTCCGCGGAACAAGATCCCGTCGTCGTCGCGGCCCCTGCCGTCGTCAAAGTTCCCGTCGTGGTGACGGCAACGACCACCGAGAAGAAGCCAGTAACGAACAGTGCTGGGTATCTTCCCGCAGCGGCCAAACCTCCTCCATCTCCTCCAGCAAGCTGGGCCAGGAGGATCAGGCTCTTTGCGCGCGTCCTTGGGTTGACGTTCTTTGGATGCATCGCCTTCGCCATCTTGTCCGGAAACTCGAGCCTCTCCTTGCTCAAGAACAACCTCTTCAACATCTGGACCCCCGGAGCTGGTCACAGCAGCAATGTGCCGGGTCCGTTCATCGAACAGTGGACGTTCAAGGTGAGTCGGGAAGCATGCCAGCGTAAATTCATGTCACCGTCGCTGGATCCTAAACTGTCACTTGCTTTTTCAGACCGTACTGCCCGACGCAACTGGCTCCGTTACCTTCATTCCCGGAATCTTCGAGCCTTCCAAGCGTGAGAAGTTCGTTCAGGGTGTCACAGATCCTCGTCAGACCCCGCACGCCTTTGTCATGGTCGTGCGGTCGGAACCCGTAGTGGAGCTCCTCTATTATCGTTACGCCCCGTGGGATTTCGCTGTGACTCCCACCAACTCGGAAGATGAGACCATCGGCTTCTCTGTACGCATCGGCAACTCGACCTTCGGGACCGACGGCCTGCACCTTGACCTGGACTCTAGGCACCTTTCCTACACTTCGGAGGGAGACTATGCTCGTTTCGTTCGTAAGGCTCTGGACGATCGTCACGCTGTGCATCCTCACCTGGAGAAGCTCCACAAGCACATCGCGGACCTCGGACTTCCTGTTCTGTTGGAAAAGGAGTTGGAGCGAAAGCCGCTCAGCATCAAGGGCGATATTGCGTTCACCGACATGACTGGATTCAAGTCTTCTCCGTTGATCCCCAACCTCATGGGTCCCCTCGCATACGTCCCTCTCATGCAGACTTACCACAATCTAGTCAGCCACAACCACGACGCTTCCGGAACCGTGCAGTTCCTCAACGTGGACGGATCCAAGGAGCGTTCCTACGTTCTGCACGGTGGGGTAGGATCCATCGACCAGATGCACGGCACAGCCGCTGCGGACAACTGGATCCATCTGCAGACCAACTCGTTTATCAAGGAGAAGGGATCGTCGCTGTCGGTGAGTCTTTCGAAAACTTCCGATGCTACACTTGGATCCGGGCACTGAACTCTCATGTCGTATTTTCTTAGGTGACGGTCGTTGACGTCCCCTTCCTGAACCCGCGTGGACGCATCGCCAACTTCATCTGGTACTTCCCCTTCATCGGCGAGAGGCTGGTCTCCGATCTTCACGTGACAACCTACCTGGTGACCCTCCACCATGCCTCCACTTCGAAGACCCACAACCTCGGAACTTACACGCTGGCCTCCCTCGCCGCCCTCTCGATCGACTCTCCCATCGGATCCTCCGAGGAGCACGTGTCGTTGAGGTTCAAGAACTTCTCCGGGGAGACCGAGCTCATCGTCGATGCTCGAAGGGGACTCGGCGGTGGCGTGCCCGTCGCCGGTGCCAGGATGGAGAGGGACAGGATGGGGCTCGTGGCCGAGAGGTCGTTCGACGCCGAGATCGACGTCGTTCTGACCGTCGATGGCAAGGTCGTGTTCGAGGACACGGGTAGGGCCGGAACCATGGAGGTCGCGGGCGACATGGCCAGGCTCACCAACGGAGTCTGGAGGCTGGAGTAGCGGGAGAAGAGCATAATGGGGAGGCCGGAGATGTCTTTGACGCTTTGGCGCTCCCCGTTCTTTTTATTCGGCTAGACCCCATCAACTTCCTAGACTTTTTCATTCGAATTCATCGCATCTTTTATCAGAAACCGAACTTGGATGTCCTTTTTTGTTCTATTTTCTGTTCATTCCCTCGACCCCCGAAACGGCATGTAAGTCTAGCGCATGTAGTGCTTCTTCCAGTAAGGCACGAGCTTCCGGAGGAGCTTCTTCTGAGTTGTGGTGGCCAAGACACGTCGCTTCTTTGACTTTCGCTTCCACGTGCGCATCTTGCGGTTCAGATGCCTGCGTCCGGCCTGAGCTCGCTTGAACATGCCGTCTCCCGAGACCATCCATCTGAGGAAAGTACAGAAATTAAGAGTGGTCAGTACAAAGCCGGGGTCGAAGTGTTCCCTCCGGAGTTCGTTTCTCTCGCCTGTGTTTGGGGGGGGGGGGGGGGGTTTTTTTAAAAAGGGGGCCCCGGGGCCCGGGGGGTTTGGGGGGGTTGGTTTTTTGGTTTTGGGGGTGGGAGC
>JADGJA010000316.1:0-23797 GCA_027596035.1 Thoreauomyces humboldtii
GAGTCGGGGTGGGGACGAAGGGGGTCAAAGACGAGGGTCCTTCGGTCCTTGTATGCTTTACTTATGGAGACATGGACGACCTGACTGGGGATCACGCGGGCGGCAAAGAGAGACAAAGTAAGGAAAACGCCGAGACTCGAGAGGCTGGAGGAAGCACCAAAGGCGAAGGTTCCTCCCCCGCGAAGATCCATCTTTCCCCCCGAACGGCTCAACGCCACGCTTCCACGAACCCCTCGACGGCGCCGAGTCCTCGACGTGAAGAAAGCGGGGCTTCTGTGAGGGAAAGGAGCGCAAGAAAGTAGTGGTTTTTCGAAATGTTGTGCAACGGCAAGCAAAAAACTTTCGCCGTTTTCCATGGACAGCCTCAAAGCCTCAAAGCCTCAAAAGGCCAATGCGGCACAAACTCAAAAAAAAAAAGAGAACTGTTGTGAACTTTTTGTGAAGTGAAGAAAATGGAAATGGGATGTGTGTACAGAAAACAAAGGAGGATCGCGGTCATACGTATGGTCCCCCGTCGCACTCCTTGGAGCAGATCAACCGGATCAAGGGTTGGGGAGACCTCCACCGTTGCCCATCATGCTCTCGGCCATCTTTGCCATCTCGGGGTTGTTCATCATGCTGGCGATGGCGTCGGGGTTGCTCATCATGGATTGTGCCCTATTTGTGGAACGGGAACGTGGTCAGTCTCCACGGACACGATCAGTACGGAGCTGTACGAAGCTTACATCTGCATCATTGCCGGGTTCTTCATCATGGAGCTGACTGCGGGGTTGTTCATCATTTGGGAGGCTATAGAACGATATATCAGCATCCAGACGCATGGGTTGGATCATGACCGGGTGCAGTGACTTTACCCATGGACATGAAGTTAGGGTTGCTCATCATCGAGGCAAAGTCCATTCCGCCCATTCCGGGCATGCCGCCAGCACCGGATGCTGGCGCGGCAGATGCGTTGCTGGACGTGGCGACGCCAGACTTGCTGTCGTCCAGCTTCTGCTGTGCGGTCGTCTTCGTCTGCTTCAGGGATGCGTTTCCGGGGTCCAGGCGGAGACCTTCGTCGCAAGCGTCGATGGCCTCATGGTACTTGCCCAGGCAGAAGTAAGCCTGTCTGCAGAGCGACAGCATGTCAGGACCATGGTCTCAGGGGGAAAAGCTGTCCCGTCTTTCTGCGTACCCCATACGGCTGTATGCCTTGCTGTAGTTGCTGTCAATGCCGACGGCCTTCCTGGCGTCTTCCACCGCCTCCTCGTACTTTGCGATCTGCGTATACGCCGCAGCTCTATGAACGGGCTCCCGATGAGAAGGCACCCCTCTTCTCAAGCAGCGCGGCAACACTAGCTCCTCACCGGTTCGAGAAGTAGACGGGGTTCTCTCCGTTCAGAGCGATGGCCTGGGTGTAAAGGTCGATGGCCTGAGCGTACTTCTTGCTCGCCATCTCCTTGTTTCCAGTGGCCTTCAGCTCCTCGGCCTTTGCCTTTGCCTCGGCCGAAACGGGGGCAGGTCCGGCTGGGACTGCCTACAACCACCATCACAGCGTGAGAAAACCCTCGACCACCGCCTCTTTCCCGCAAAGATATCCAGGCAGCAGTCGCCTAAGTCCCGGTCGTCCACGCACCTTCTCGGCCGCAGCCACAGGCTTGGCGGTCTTTTGGGTGGAGGTTGCCTTCTGCTGGGTGGCGAGGAAAATGTCGAAGATCTTTGGGAGGTTGGCGGGTTTGATTGAGAAGTCCTTCTGCTGTGCGACATCCGCGGTGTCAACACCGAAGGCCTCTCCGATGCACTGGATGGCGACTTCGAGGAGACGTCAACAAAAGAAGGCTTCTGCATGAAAATGGAGAGAACGTAGATCTCCCTTGAATACCTTCGATTCCCTCGGCATCATCCGACTTGATGGCGCCGTTGGAGATGGAGTCCTGCAGGTAGTCGCAGATGGCAAATGCCAGCCTCTTTGAGTTGTCTGATCCTGTCATCTTGGTAATGTGTGGTTGGGATCGAGTTTGCGCTGCTTGTGTCGTTGTCGTTGTTGTTGTGTGTGTGTGTGTGTGTGTGTGTTTGGGGTTGCGGCCAAAATCCTACGTCGGACTTTTTACCGTGCGACAACCTTTCTGCAGAACGTTCCCACGAACAGCGGAGAAGGCACAAGACATGACCAACCATCTCCCCTACGACGGTAAACTGCAGCTGCATCAGGAGTATTCTGGCGTTTGCATCGCATCGGTACGACATTTAACCCTTCCTTCCTGGTGTTTGCAGAGGGGTTCTGGGCGCGGAGTAAACGAAAGAACGAGGAGAACCCGTTCATCTTACCCGGTACATACAATCGGCGATAACTGTCTTTCTTGTGTCGCGGTGACTGGATCTCATCCCCTGCGTCTCGCCACGATCCAAAACAGCCGTCGGACTGACCGTCTACGGTCTCTACCGAATGTCCTCGTCCTTGCTGAGGAACGACAAGATCGGTTTCCAGAACTCTCAACGACTCCGCGTGGGAGCTCAGATCCTGGCTCTAGCGGCGTTCACCGGTGGCATGCTGTGAGTGTGGGAAGGGTTTTTCTTGTCCAGCCAGGGGACGAGATCGAGAAGGGAAGCTGATCGCACCCTCGATCAGTTATCAGGAGAGGAAGAAGCAGGTCGAAGCAGAGGCGCGCGCTGCTCCCGTCGCGCCCGTCACATCATCTTCGGCTTCACCAACATCAGGAACGGCGACCGTCCGACAGAACGAGAGACCTACCTGATCTCATTTACGTGGGAACGTTTAGATCGGGAACTGCCGGGTCGGCTCGAAAGGGTGTCCGGTCCCTAAGTCTTGCGAGTCGGTCGAGCTTGCGAAGCACGCGCCTGCATGTATCCCGGTCGGCCTTGGAAACACGACGGTCGTGAGGGCTCGTGGGCTCTGCTCAATCGGATACATCGCTTCCGAAAGGCCAACCGCCCCTGTCAGAACGCCACTGCCTATGTGTCTCGGACTGGCATCCTGAGAACGTAGCGCGGTCGCAGATACCCCAAGTTTCGCCGCATCATCACGAAAGCGCGGCATGGAAGCTGGGTTGGAAAGCTACTTCAAGTGTTTGATTCTCGCCGATTTGGTAGATTACTATAAAACTTGTCTATGTCGTTACAGAGGCAACTTGTGGGAGCAAACGAAATTTGGACAAAGCGTGCACAAATGTTTCGATGTCCGTCGGCTCTGTCTGCAGATATGATGGGGCGCGTAAGGTCTATATGACGGGCAATCCTCGCTGAGCCATCTCCCGCAGCATGGCAGCATTGTCCCTTCCAGTTTGATCCACCATGGCGCGGAAGATGCCTCCATCTTTCGCAAGGAGTCTGGAAGGCGTGTCGAATTCGACCACTCTTCCAGCGTCGAGGACTAGGATCCGGTCATAATCGATTACCGTGTTCAGTCTATGGGCGATGGTCAGGAGCGTCCTCCCCTTGAAATCCGTTCGGAGTGCCTGCTGTATGAGGTGGTCGGTCGCGACATCGACGCTGGCCGTGGCTTCGTCTGTTTTCGAAGGGAAGGGAATCAGCATCGGTCCCTCTCCTGTTCTGCGCAGTCTCACGTACCCATGATGACGATCTTTCCAGTCGCAAGACGGGCCCTAGCGAGACAGAGCAACTGCTTCTGTCCAACGCTGAAGTTATCGGCGTTCTCCGAGACGGTGTGGTCCAGGCCCTCCGGCTGCGACATGATGTACTCTTTGATGGAGGCTGACTCTAGAGCGTCCCATAGCTCCTTATCGGAATGCAGGTTGTCTGGATCCTTCAGACAAGAGCAGATGCGAGTATTAGCTTCTCGAAAAGGATTGGAGTATCGCAAGAGATTCGACGTACCATGTTGGATCGAACCGTTCCGGAGAACAGCACGGGATCTGAACAGCACAGATTCGGAGTGAGCCACAGATCCAGGGATTTTGCGGATTTTGCGACGTTCGGGGTTACGTACCTTGTGGGATGATGGACAGCGCACGCGTGCGCAGGTCTGTAAGTCCGAGAGGTGCGATATCTACCCCATCGATGAGGATCGAGCCCGACACCAGCTCCACGATCCTGTAGAGACCGATCATGATGGAACTCTTTCCGGCTCCTAGTCGCCAGATTGATGTACTTCAGTATGCGCAGACGGACGGTCATCTGGTGAAAAGGCGTACGCGTACCTGTACGACCGACGATACCGACTCTTTCCCCACCGTTGATCTTGACGCTCAAGGCATCCAACACGATCGGCAGATCCGGACGGTACTTGAGTGTCGCCTTCCTGAACTCAAGATCCCCGTTCCTCGGCCAATCCGATGGCAGACGACCCGGGATGGGATCCTCAGCGCTCGCCTCCTGAGCCAGTCCCCCGGGACTCGTGTAGTGGATCAACCTCTCGACCGAGTTCATGTTCATCTCCAACTGAGCGAACTGTCGCAACGTCATCGTGAACACGTTCGTCAACTGCAAGGCGTACGTGATGACCAACGCAGAGTAGTTCGGATCCACAACGGTTCGGTTCGTGACGGCGAAGACGCCGCAGCAGAGCATGGTGAGGGCGGCGATGAACTCGAGACGGATCCCGAGCCACCTTTGGACCGCGATGGCGAGGAAATACACTCGGTTGCATTGATCCACCCGCGCTCGGTTGTCGTAGATGAACCGGTCTTGCGCTTGGTAACCGCGGATGGTGGCTAAGCCGCTGAGGGTCTCGCCGAAGTGTGCGAACAGGGGTGATCGCGATATGCTGTCAAGACGTTTGAGCTCGCGACTGGTGGAACGGTAGTAGGATGCGATAACGAGGTACAGGAGCATAAGGGGTACAAGACAAAGCAAAAATACCTTGGCAAGCAATGCGATGGTCAGAAAAATCCAGCCCTCGACTCGACAATGCCACGACATACCGGGAAGACCAGCGAGATGAGCGTCAAGATGGATAAGCCGTTAGCTATCCCGCCCAGGAACATGCGAAAGTTGTCGGCAAGCGACGTGTCCACCGTGTCCACGTCACGCGCGAAACGCTGCATGATGCGGCCGATAGGAGTTTGGTCGAAGACTGCTATGGTAGCGTTCTGGAAAAGGAAGTGTAAGACTCTTGCCTTTGCATTCTTTTTTATCTCTGGTTTTCCCTGGTTAAGCATACCAAAACCCTGACCACGGCTCTGCCAAAGGAAAACATAGCATAAGAAGAAGATTTGCCAATAGCGACCCACCAGTTTAATCACTCACTCTGCGTGCATACGACGAGCGGCAAACGAAGCCGCAACCGCATACGTGATAGCAACCGCCAGCGCGCCAAGTACTTGCGTGAACCCAAGCGAGACAAAGATGGCGACGTACACCTTCTGACTGAGCTCGAACCGATTCTCGCCCCACATGATGAGCCACTGTAGGAGCACAAAGCCGTTGGTCACCTTCGCTCGCTTTGGACCAGATAACAAAATGACACCATACCTGATTCGCCCCGATGTTGGAAGCCTGAATGATGGCGAGCAGCAACACGATGATCGGCAAGAAAAACCAACCACCCGCCGCCTGACAGTAGCCCAAGTAGATCCTCCATTCCACAGCACCCGTACTACGCTCCTCGATGGTCATGAGTGCCTTGGCCTTGGGTGTTTCTGCGGCCGAGTCGGAAGTGAGGGCATCCGCCGCTACCTCGGCTTCGTCTTCAAAGAGGTTCTGCTTGCTCTTTTTGGCACCAGCGCCGAACTCTCGCATCAGATTTCCGACGTGACCGTCGGGTCGCGCCATGAGGTCTTGGTAGGTTCCTTGTTCGAGAATCTTGCCGTCGGCGAGAAGGATAATGTTGTCGGCCTGTAAACAAATGTCAGCTGGGATGCAAAAGCGAAGAAAGAGAGCGGTGGACTATGTTCATGCCTGCGGAAGATGGTGGACTTGGTGTGTAACCAAAATCCGAGTCTTCTTGACCAGATGAGTCTGGATACATTCCCGGAAGAGAGCGGCTCCGACGTGTGCATCGACGGCTGCCGGCATGAAAGCAAGACGAAGATAAGCGCCATGGTCAAAAAAAGGCCCTTTGTGCATCTGCTCACCGGACAAGGGATCATCCAAAAGAATCACGTCGGCGTCATTGTACACTGCGCGAGCAAGATTCACGCGCTACATTCACAGGAGAGTAAGCAACCGCAGGTTTTACGCACTGAAGTTCTTGATTCAACAAGTCACACCTGTTTTTGACCTGTGAAAATAAGGAATACAGATAAATATATTGAGTAAGCCTGGATGCAAATCCAGAATCGCTTACCTCCAGATAAATTGATGCCCTTCTCTGAAAAATCGAATAAAAGTCAGAACTAGGAGCACAATGCGAAATCAGATTCACAGACTCACCTCCGATCTCCGTAAGATCGCCGTCCTGCAAGATCTCAAGATCCCGCTGTAGCTGGCAGACTTTGATCGTCTTTATATACCGCTCCGCATCGTAAGCTTGCCCGAACAGGATGTTTTCCCGCAGCGTCGCGTTCTGGATCCATGCCGTTTGAGGAACGTATCCGACCTGTCCTCCGAACTGGAAGCTCCCGGAATCACGTTTCATCTCCCCGACCTGAAAGCGAAACATGGTAAAACATGAGTCAGGTGGGAAAGGATAGGAAAGAATATTGCACAGATGTAACTTACCAGAGCGTTCAACAAACTGCTCTTGCCCGATCCGATCTCGCCCACGATCATCGTCAAGGACCCCCTTGGGATAGCAAGATCGATGGGACCCAAAACAAACTGATTCTCACTATCTGAGCTGACCTCCCACGAGAACGTGGCTTTCTTCAGTTCCAATCCATTACTCAGCTCATGTTCCGCGATGGGAAGCGCTTCGATCTCCTCGGACAGGAGAAGCGTCTCGACTCGTTCGACGGAGACTAGCGAGTCAGTCAGAACGGCGATGCTGGCTGGAACGTTCATGAGGGGTTGACGGATGACGTTGAACTGAGCGATGGATGCGAGGATCACTGTGGGTGAGAGAGTATGGCCGGAGTAGTAGTAGGCCAGGATGGTCGCCGTGGATGCGCAGATGGGGACGATGGCAAACGTGGAGACGATCACGGCTCGAAGGGCGAGGAGACGTCGGACGAGCCAGAGTTCCCGGTTTCGGAGCAACCCGATCGCTTTCGTAAAGTGAGGTTCCCATGCGTAGAACTTGATGACGCGGATCCCTTGCAGGATCTCGTTCATGAGCTTGACGCGTCCGTCCGTCACGGTCATGATCCGCTTCCGGAACCCGATGAGAGAGCTCATGGCCACGCGTTGCAGCGGCGTGAAGAGCACGAGTACAGCGATACCGGCAAGTGCCGAAGGACCGAGGTTGTGGAGCAGGACCAAGGTCGAAGCTGTGACCATGAGCGGGGCAGCCCAGAGGTAGTGGATCGAGGATGAGGCGGAATCGATCCTGGTGGCATCGACTGACATGAGGTTCAGGAGTTTTCCGTTGGTTGTTCCGAGCCGGGCCTTTCCGGAGAGCCTGAGCGACTTGCTGTATATGGCAGTCGACACCGCAGACCGGAGGACGAAGCCAACCTTTGAGGAACGTGGTCAATGGATGCGTTCGTAGCCCTTCTCCAGGTGTGTCTGTGTTTTCCCGTACCTCGAGGGTCTTCATCATGTGAGATGCGTTGGCCATGGAAGCGACCATCTGCATGACGAACAGCAGAATGGACAATCCGTATCCGTAGACGAGACTGGTGCTCGGCACCTCTACTCCCGACTGCGACGACTCGGTCGCTGTGCGGTGGGCGTCGTTGTAGGCCCACAGCACGAACGTGGTGAGATGCAGCATGACGATGGGAGCGGTCACGGACATGGTATCCGAGATGAGCCTGGTCAATCCGCCCAAAATGATCTGCCTCCTCTCCATGTTCCACAAGGCACGAACGAGGGACGGTCCGTGCGAAGGCGGGGACCTCAAGGCCTGCCACATGCCCCTCTGACGAACCGGAGGGGGGTCCGTTGGACGACCGTGCTCTGGCCATCCGCAGCGCTTGCGTTCCGCGGCCCACACGGCGTTGAACCGCAAGGCGTAGGAGTCTGCGTGCCGGGCAGCATCGAGTTCGTACAGGTGGTGGTTCTGCAAGGGTAGCTTTCGCCCCACCTTGAGGAGCGGCGTGAGCCAGCTGAAGGTGAGACGTGAGAGTGGACCTGCGTGCTGCTCGGGGATGGGTTCCAGACGGCTGTTGCCGTCCTTGTCGTGGTGGTCCTTGTCCTGAACTCCTCCGTAGTTTGGGCTTCCGTCGCTGCGAAGCAACGGGGTGGTCGCCGACGACATTGGAGAAAGCCGAGATGGGGTGGGGATGAGGCAGATGGGGAAGACTCTCTTTGGACTCCTGTCTCTCTGTCACTCTCTCTCTCTCCCTGTTCCCTTTGCCGTAATGTAGTGAGTGACCCAGGTCCGGCCCTGCGTTATTCCCAGAACGATGGAGAGGGGGGAAAGAGGGCGAAGAACCCCGGACGCAGTTGTCTGAGTCATAACGAAAGAATGTTCCGACCGTCCGAAGAGAGAGAACTTGTGGATCCGTTACCTTGGTACACGACACTGGAAGGGTAACACGTTCGTTACCCGGGTTCTGGCGCCTACAGAGACGGGTTCGTCCAGGACTTCAGTACTGCATACGGTATTTCACTCGAGTTCGTCCGCGCATGCACACGAGCCTTTTCGCAAACCCCTTTGCTCTCGCAACAGAAAAGCATGCCGGCATTGCCAACGGTTCGTAAAGCAAAAACCCAGCCCGCCTACGAGATGAATGCGCCTGGTGCTGCGATCAAGCGATTGGCGTGCTTGCATTCACTGGACGGGTTTGGTTCCCACTCACAGCATCGCTGGATGTGGTTCCCAAGAAGAATCTGATGCAAGTGACTGCAAGGTGTCCGTAACAGGATACCTGTCGGTCGATGGTGCATCATCTACGATAGGACACCTGCTGCAACCTCAGGCTTTGCACCAATGTCGTGCCCATTCTTCGTCTGACTCCGAAACCCACTTGCCATCCTGACCCATCTTGACGGAACTTTCCCACGATTCATGGAACTGCATAGCGATAGGAGGAGGGGTGTGGAGGAGCAGCAGCAGGGAAGGTTCGGAGTGGCTGTGCCATCCCATTTTCTGCGCCCGGTTGCGCACATGCTGTCTCTCTCCCCTAACCCCTTGGACGACGAGGGAGAGAGCCACCACCAAGTACCGGTACGGCATTTGCAGGTACCTGTAGTACATCGGCACCGTAACCCTTCGTTCTCACCCAACAAGACGTACTTGTCCTCAGCTATCCTAAATTGTCTGGTCACCTCCCCCTTTCATCACACTCTCGGGTCGGAAAGAGAGGTCCTCGGAAGACAGGGAACGAGTCCAGCTGCGCCCAGTAAACCTACAGCCCTCCACCCGGCCACTACCCTACTGTTGCCTCCGCCACTACCCATTCAACTTTCGACCTCGGCAGTCCTTTTCCATATATCGCGATCGCGTCATCGTGGTAGCGATACACTGATCCGTATCTGGACCCAACCACTCTTCTGAGTAAGTTTGTTATCCTTGGGGAGGTTGTCCAACCGCAGGATCAGCCCAGGCCAGTCATTGTCAGCATGTCGCTTCCGCATCCCCTCGCGGGGTAAGGAGCCTCGCACATACGATGTAGCAGAGGCGGTCAGCGAGACTACACGAAGGATGCTGAGGCAAATTCGGTCCACCGACTGACGGGAAACGAACTTTGGGGAGGCACTGCCATTCGCCGCTCGTTGACTGACGTCCGTCTCAGCCACTTTTCAAGGTTGCTCTGATTGCCTGCCGACGAGCTCAGCGGTCGCTCATACTCCGGGTTCCGAAACAGCAAGCTGGCGTCCTGATTGGGGGCCTGGAGAATGCTGACCAGTCGTATACCCACTCGCGCCGAAACGAGAAGCGAACCAACGCAACAGCGAACAGTCATCTATAGCAGGGACGGCTCAAAGACGGCCACCATCATGCATACCGTCAACACTCCCTCTCCTGCACCATCCGCAATTCCCGGCGGCGTAACCCAGCCGCACCGTCACACGGCCTCGCCTCATCCTCTAGTGTCGGCTGAACCTCCTGCCGTTCAGCACCAACACGATCCTGGCATGCCATTGTCCAAGCGAAAAAAGGTAGGAACAATCGTCACTTGTTCGGCTCCTGTAATCCCTGCTCAATATCTCGATGCTAGCAAAAAAAGCGGATCAAGCCGGTTCACTCCTTGAATCAAGCAACACATGATGTGCACCGAGGCTCTCTCGAGGGCGACGAAGAGGACGATGACGAGGACTACATTGACGAGTCTGGCGAGGCGCATGGAAATCGCGGACGAGATGCCCACAGAGCTTATCAAAATACTCTGCATCACCATTCAGCCTCCCCCGGCGACGAGCTTCTCTCCGAAGATGACGAGGCTGTCATCGACGCTCTCACGGCTCCCGATGAAAAGTCCAAGAAGAAGAAGAAGAAGAAGCGGGGATCGGATGCTGGACACACGCACCGTCACTCGGACATCTGGTACAAATCCGACGCCGAGGAGAAGCAACGCATCCGGGAATTCTGGTTGCAGCTGGGGGAAGAAGAGCGACGTGCTTTGGTCAAGCTGGAAAAGGAAGCCGTGCTCAAGAAGATGAAGGAGCAACAGAAGCAGACCTGCTCTTGTTCTGTTTGCGGTCGGAAAAGGCAAGACTTTTTCTGATAGGTTCGAATCCTTGAAGTCGTGAGCTGACTGCTGTGGCCAACAGGACTGTCATCGAAGAGGAACTCGAAATTCTGTACGATGCGTACTACGAAGAACTAGAGAACTTTGCGAACGATCAAGGAACCAAGTCTATTGCCGGGCCTCGTAAGTATGGTTCTGGCGCACTGTACCGTTGTAGTCACCGCTGAGTTTCATGGCGTTTGACAGCAATAGCATTCAATCACATCAATCTCACGCATCATCGACCACCGCCACCTCCTCCGCCACCGCTAGGGCACATCCAGCATGAGATGCGCGGGCATGACCTAGAGTATGACGACGAAGATGATGAAGATGATGAGGATGAGGACGATGACGGCGATTACGGACACGATCCATCCGAAAGCATCTTTGAGTTCGGCAGTAGTCTTACTGTTAAAGGTGTGCATGGATCAATGCGCATGGCGAGTGCCGTCGATCTTGCTAACTTAACCCATCACGTGATTAGGTGGGATCTTGACGGTAGCCGATGATTTTTTGAAGAATGACGGTCGCAAGTTCCTTGATCTGATGGAGCAGTTAGCCGAGCGAAAAATTCGGCAACTCGATGACGAAATGGACCGGAACGGAGATGGGAATGTGGAGTGGGATGACGGGGACTATGACGATGAGGAGTACGACGAAGAAGAGGAGGAGGTGAGATCGCTGGAGAAACGTGCAGAACTTTATGGCGGCAACAGTGCCAATTCATGACATCCCTGCAGGATACAATGACCGAAGAGCAGCGCATGGAAGAGGGTCGCCGCATGTTCCAAATATTCGCCGCCAAGATGTTTGAGCAACGCGTCCTCCAAGCCTATCGCGAAAAGGTGGGAATCTAGAATTTTCCTGTCTGATTGGCTCGAGTGGAAGCTGAAACATGCGATCAGGTCGCTCAAGAAAGGCAGGCGCATCTCCTTGCGGAGTTGGAGAAGGAGAAGGAGCTCAATGCTCTTCGAGAACTCACCCGCCAGAAGAACAAGGAGAAGAAGCGTCAGCAAAAGAAGTAAGTTTTTCGGCCACCGCTTTGCCCTCCTTTCATTACTTGTCCTGACGACGTCTTTGCCAGAGCTGTGAAGCAGCAAAAAGAAGAGGAGCGGCTTGCCATCGAGCGCAAGAAACAGGAGGAAGATGAACGCGTCCGCTTGGCTCGGGAAGCAAAGCTTGAGGCCGACCGGTAAGAATTTGTTCTGGAGGCTGGCCATGTTTTCCGCATGTTTTCCGCATGTTCTTAAAAGGCAATCCCTACTCTTAGATTGCGGAGAGAGGCTGAGAAGGCGCGAAAAGAAGCCGACCGAGCCCTCCGTGAGGAGGAAGAACGCAAGAAGCGGGAAGCTGAGAAAGTGCGGAGGGATGAAGAGAAGAGGAAAGCGAAAGACGATGCCAATCAAAAGCGACGCCGTGAAAAGGAAGATCGTGAACGGCAAGACCAAGAGCGCAAGGAACGCGAGGATATCGAGCAGCTTGAACTTGAGCGCCAGGCTCGCGAAGAGCAAGCCCTTGCCACGGAGCGGGAAGAGAAGGAGAAGCGAGATCAGGAGGACGCTCGAGCTCGTCAACTTGCTGCAGCGTCTCGCACTGGCAAAGGCGCTGCTGGAAAGCCTGCTGCGTCCGCTGCTTCCAAGTCGGCAAGTCAAGCGGTAGCTTCCGTAAAGAGCCAACCGGCACCAGCGTCACCGCAGCGCGTTGCAGTTCGGCCTCCGTCTTCTTCCGCGCAAGGACGAACCACGCGACCCAGTCCCACGTCGGTACCTCATCCAAGTCCTGCTGTTACAACGCTTCCTTCATTTCAGGCCGTTCAGGCGTCTGTCCCTCATAGGGCCTCCTCCGCCCCGAACTCGGTTCCTCCGATGGTGGTTCCCCGCTTCCCTCAGCACGTTCCTACATCGCACGCTCACCCCCCAATGCCTTTTCACCCCATGGTGTCACCATATGGCACCGGTCAAGGCCCACCAGGACCAAGACCTCAACCTATGTTCACGCAGCCTTCTCCGCATCCCTTGCTTCACCCTCCCCAGCACATGCACGCCGTTGGTCCAGTGTCCCCTCAACCGCCGATGGGCTTGCCTCAGCCTCCGGGCAAGGGATCCGAACTCCCTTTGGACGGCATGTATACTGGTTCGACATTTCCGAGTATACACTGGGGACCCGCCGACGCAGCGCCTCCCGGACAGCCATTCTCGGACCTGGCACGTGGAGCGCCATCGATGGGCTCCCTCCCAGCGTCCTCATCAAGGCCCGAGCTTGCCATCGGCGGACCTAGCAAGGCGATTACACGCCCTGCGCCTATTCGTCGGCCATCAGCCGTCGCCTCGCAGTCTGTCGTGGATGACTTTGCTTCCCCCAGCGTCATCGGCGGTTCGTCGCGGAGAGGCTTGCCTGGGAGATCAGGTGGCAGTGGCGCCCTCGACGAGGAAGGTCCGGTCGCTGGCAGCGCAGCGCTGGGTGGCGAGGTCCTCAAGGATGACGAGAGGATCGGCGGAGGCATGGCATGGCGGTCCACGAACCTCCGCAAACCCTCGCTTGTGTCGCCAAGCGGCATCGGGGCGCCTGCCGTGCCGTCCATGCTGCCGATGTCGTCGATCGGGTCGACCGGCGGCAACGGTTCTGGCATGCTGGGCGGTGGTTCCGGAGCGGACGCGTTCGTCGGGGTTGCCGGCGGTGGCGGTGGCGGCGTACCAGCCAATCTGAACCGGATGTTCGAAGGGTTCAGTCCCTTTGGAGGCACCTGGGATGGACCTCCGACGTCAGGTGGACTTGCAGGTAAGGATCCGCTGAGGATTATGAGGAAGTTGGATAAGCCTTTCTGATAGCTCTTCCATTCCAGACGCCTCACGAGCGCATCCCGCTGGTGTCTATCCACCGTTCTTTCACCAGCATCAACCCCTCCCACTACCACCTCATCATCAGCAACAGCAGCAACAACAACAACAGCAGCACCAACAGCAGCAGCAGCAGCAGCCGGCACCGCCAGGGGCTCAGTGGTAAACCTCTGCATGCAACGGACTGTTTTATTCTTTCTTGAACCCGCAGCCTATTTTGCAAAACGTTACCCCTCCGACATGTTCCTTTCTCGAACCCCTTTACACGACCCCAACCCCCCATTCCCTGCCGCAGCCACTTTTCAACCCCTTACCTCCACGTCGTTTACTATCTTCTGAATACACGGGCTGCATCCTTTTTGTGACGGGACCCCCTGGTTCGCCTGCACAAGTGAAGTAGGTTCTGCATGGTCATTGGGAGATGTGGCTCGCTTTGGTTTGAGCTGGCTGCCGACCAGACCCAGGCGTTCGTTTCCCACGTCCCCCATCGTTTCCCGTCTTTTCCCACCCGCACCGGACCGGACCGACCGGGATCCCCATCTTCCCGAACCTTGTGCAGAGAGAGAGAGATTCCCGATCGAAACCTACATCCTCCTTCAACCCAAAGCCAAACACACCCCCACCACCGCCTCTCTTGTCTCTGTCCCCCCTTCCTTCGTCCGACACGGCAAAGCGTTGGCGGAAATCTCTCAGCAGCGTAAGTCCTCACCCCTTCCCTCAGCCACCCCGCCCCTGGATCTCGAAGCAGCCCCCCCGACATTGTTCTCGTCACCTCGTCGTATCTCGCGTGGGCATCGGAAACCCCATCCCCATCTGTGATTACTGATCTCCACTCCACTCTTCAGTAGACCCCACGCCGGTTTTGCTGAAACTCGCTCACGCGATCGTCCCTGGTCCCACGAGGCAAAAACAAGCCTCTCCTTCACGTTCACCGCTTTCATCGAGCTTGTCCATCACCAGACGAGTCCCCGGAAGCAGTCAGAAAGACCGAAGCAGATCCCTTTTCTCTGCTCAAACTACACAATGGCCGGATCGCAACAGCCACAACGCCGTGGCGGCCCGCAAGGATCTACGAACGCTGCTCACTCCGACGATGCATCCTCCAGCCTTCGAAAGCGATACCAATCCGAACTGGGATCCCTGAAGCAGCTCTTTGGAGACTGGTCTGAAGCCGATCTCTTGGCCGTTCTGGAAGAGACCGTCGGCGACCTCGACCTTGCCATCGTGCGGATCACGGAAGGTAAAGTCGCTTTCTCTCATCCTTGCGATCGTCGTTGCTGAAAGGCGAACGCTTCGTACTCATCCTGCTGCGGTTGCCCTCTGCTCCCAATGAAAAAAGGTCACGCACAGCAGTGGGGCGAAGTCAAGAAGAAGGACAAGAAGGAAAAGGCGAAGGGTTTCGTTGAAGGAACTTCGCCCTCTCTGGATCGCTCAAGCGCGCGTGGCGGTCGTGGAGGTACCGTTCATCTCTGTTCAACTCTTGCTTCCGTCCTGTTCTCGATCGCTTACGCTTCACACTCCCTGTTTCAGGCATCTACGCTGGACGCGGCGGGCGCGGCGGCAGCCGTGGTGGCCGAGGTGGTGGTCGAGGTGGCGCCATGCTTGGAGGTACAGCTTGAGCCGCCCCGGGCCTTCGGACGTGTGCCATCTACGGCGTGAACGCTGATGATCCTTTCTGTTGAAACTCGCAGGTATCCGAGGTGGACGCCAGGCTGCCGGTGTCCCACGCGAACCCGAGTCGACTCCTGCAGCGGAGCCTACCGAGGAATGGGGAAGCAACGGTGCGGCTTGGGGAGCCTCCGACGAAACTACGACCGAAGCGGTCGAAAAGTCTGTCGCCCAGGAACCCAAGCCAGCTTGGGGCGCCGCCCCTGCGTCCGCCTCAGAGCCATCGCGCGCACAGCAACCGGTCGCATCCACTGCAAAGCCGGAGACAAAGGCTGCTGCACCACCTTCAAAGGCGAAGCCAGCCGGAGCTCCCGCTTCGGCCGCTCCTGCCGCTGCCGCTGCTCCAGTCTCAGCTCCTGCTCCTGCGCCTTCTGCCAGCAAGCCAAAATCTTGGGCGGCATTAGTCAAGGGGTATGGCATAGTTTCGTTTGGCTTAGCTTTCGAGCTCAACTAACTTGAAGCCCTACTTAGACCCGAACCTGTTCCTGTTCCAACTCCTGCTCCCGTCGTCAAGCCAGAGGAAAAGGAAATCGCCCGCCCCAAATCCCCGGTCAAGGCACTTCCTTCACCCAAGCAGTCTCCCGTCCCGGCACCAGCAACTGCTCCCGTTGCGGTCCGCGCGCCCAGTCCGCTCAAGAGTCCTGTGAGGGAGACACCTGAGAGACCGATGACACCCGAGGCGGTTGTAAGGGCTGCAAGCCCCGCGCCTGCAGTGGCAAAGCCAATTTCCCGACCGTCGAGCCCTCCTAAGCCAGCTGCGGCTGCCCCAGTTTCGCAGCGTCAGGAGGAGCGTGCTGCGCATGTTCCAGGCAAGGATGTTAGCGCTGGGCCTCCTGGGCTCAAGCAGAACAAGCCTGCACCACCCAGTGGCAGGAAGCTGAAGCAAGATGCAGCAGTCGTCATGCCTTCCAATGCAAGCCTCGGCAGTATCGGCGTGCAGTTCGGCTCGCTCAATGTTGGCGGAGGATCGGACGACGATGTGCCCGAACAAAAGGAGACTGCTCAGATCTCGCAACCCGCTCCCCAGTCGAAGCAGACTATTCCAGCAGAGTCGACCCACGCACAGTCGAACAGTCACCACACTCACTCGCAGCCACAGCACCAGCGCATCCCAGCCGCAGCGCCTGCATCTGCGCAGAGCGCACCTGGCTTGCAGCAAGCGAAGCCTGAAACCCTCGGCGTAACGGCACAGCCCTCGGCACCCGGTTTGCCCAACGGCATGGGACCCTACAACTCGTACTTCCCTACCCAACAGCTGCCTGGCGCATCCGGGTTCGGCTTGGGACACATGGGCAACGTGCCTGCTGAGTACTCTGCCCTCTACGGATCGGATGCTCAGGCCCGCGCTGCTATGATGGTAAGTAGCTGCCTGCTATCTGGCCGGTTTCGGCTACGAGATTAACACCTCCTGCGTCTCAGCACGGCTACTACGACCCTGCATCGATGTACCAACAGTCGGTCGGTACCTCGAAATATCCCGGTCAGGATGCAACTCTTGCTCAGCAAGGTAGCCAAGCGGGACAAGCCTCGCCGTCAGCTCTGCCGCAGCAACAACAGCAGCAGCAGCAACAGCAGGGATACCCTCTGCCCTACCCGTATTACCCGTACTACCACATGCCTTCGCAGTTCCAGTCGTACCAAAGCAGCCCGTACGGCCAGCCTTTTGTTAATAAGTCCGTGTACCCCGGATACCCTCAGCAACAATCTCAGCCGCAGCAACAGCAGCAGCCTTCCGCTGGGACTAACGCCACCAAGCCCGGAGCCACCAGCAACTCTTACGGCTACGGCGCTCAGCAGCACCCTCAGCAGCAGCAGCAGCAGCACTACCAGCAACAAGGATACGATGACCTCGCAAGCGGCATTGGATCCCAGGACTATAAGGGTGCCTACGGCGGTCTGCCACATCAGAGCTTCCAGGCCTACGGTCTGCACCAGCAGACGAGTGGTCAGAACAAGGCTGGTTCTCAGCAGGCGCCATCCAGCGTGACTCAGGATTACAAGTCGCAGCAGGCATCTCGCCCTGCACGCCAGACTTACGATTCCCACAAGTACCCAGGCTCGTCGACCACTGGCGGTCCGGCCGCTACTTCGTCCGCGGTTTCGGCAACCTCTGCGTCCTCGGTCAGCGGTGGCTTTTACAACCAGCAACACCTTGGAGGCATGCCGCACCAGCAGCATCAACCCCAGCACCACCACCAAGGGCATCACCAGCAGCCGCACCAGCAGTCGTCCAACCCTTACATGATGCACCAGCCGTACCAGGCCAGCGGAGCCGGGGGTGGAAGCATCGGTGCCGGCGCAGGATCTGCGGCCGGACTCTACTCTGGAGGCGGTCGTCAAGGCCAAGGCCAGGGCGGGGCGGCAGGCGTCGGGGTGCACGGTCAGCAGCAGCAGACTGGCACAGGAGCACCTCCTGGAGTCCACTCTCAGCAGCAGCAGGGAACCCACCAGCAAGGTCAGCAGCAGCAGCATCACCACCAAACGCCTCACCAGCAGCAGCAGCAGCAATACTGGAACGGGCAGAACTAAACAAAGGGGGGAGCGTTTTGTCGGAGGATCCATCGGGAAAGACGGATTTTCGAAAAAAAAAAAATATCCCTCTTGTACTTTGTCCTTTCTCCCTTTTAACATCCTGTCTTTCTTTCTTCTCTGATCTTGCTGCCTCGCATTTGAGGGTTGAGGATGCGTGAGGGGTCTGCTCCTTTGTACCTTTTTGATTGCTCAAATCTACGCGTCTCGGTTTTTTTTTTTTGCTCTGCTATTGCTGCTATTGATGCTTCCATCTGTGCATACTGTACACCAGCACATCCGCGACGCCGCGGCGCTTGCAACATTCAAAGATTACCGCTGCCGCCTGCACGTCTGACGCGTCGTATCCACATTTTTTGATCAACCGGCTGCCGAGCACGTCGTCGATGGAGTCTGAAAGATGTCCCTCGCAAACGCGGATGGCCTCCCGCGGGAGACCCATCGTGCAATATGTGCGCGCCATGCTCATGTGGGTCCGACCAGACACCCTCGCGGCCTGCTTGGCCTGCTCGTACAGCGCCTCTACTCCGGGCGGATCCCGCAGTTTTCTCATGACGTTGATGAGCACCGCGTACAGCTCGTCCGAGATGATGGCGGGGCGCCGCGCACCACCGCACCATGCGGGATAAACTGCTCGGCCTCCTTCAGGTTTTTGATGCCAAAGTGCTGCGCCCACTGCTCAAACATCCGGCCATCAGGGACGCATGCCGACTCCTCCATATCATTCAGCGTCTGCTCGGCATTCTTCATGATCGTGGCCTGCTGTCTGTCATCCTTGGACAACACGACCAGAAGCAGGTACCAGTCGTCGCGGTTCATGTTTGCGAGCGCGGCGGGATCGCGGTTCTGACCTTTAACGGCCAAACAGAAGGCGGAACAGACGAACAAAGCTGCTGTGAGAAGGACGAGGAAGATGACGCTCGTTCCTGCAAGCTTGCTCACTCGCCAGCGAGATGGCTGGACGATATGCATGCGCGAGTCTCTACCAGTACCATGCCTGGGGTGTTGATGAGACAACTTGGGAGGGATAGACATGCCGCAACCTATGTATTCGACCTAATGGGCGGCGCTTTGTCGTCTCACCGAATTGCGGCAACTACGGTCAGAGCTGTCCAAAGCCGCCGCTGGCTGCATTGCCGCGGGGCTAGTACCTTCCAAAGGATCATCGTTTTCTTGACAAGTGTACCAAGCCGACAAGCAAACACTACAGTCTTGGTTCAGAGATGGTGGAAGCAGGGAGAGGGAGGGTGGCAAGCCAGCGGACGGTCCTTTTCAGATGCCATGACGCTCGAAAATTCGGAGGAACGAGATCGAAAAATGTCGAGGATCACAATTCCAGGTACAGAAACAACACAAACAAAACACGACGAAGAGCACGAGGCATATCCAGTGTCCTCGGTGCAGTTACCGGAGGGTGAGGTTATCGAGCACTGGCAGAAGAGTTTGTCGGGCCCGAGTGGGGATCGAACATGAGTGGCTGCGACTGCGACCGGGAGCGCCACGGCGCAGATCAAACCCTAGCGACAAGTAGCTCGAGGAGACTACCTGGGACTACGAACATCTACCAGCACCAAAAACGCGGAATCTGGATCGAGTTAGGACGACGAGCAGCTTAAGCATCCCTAATGGCACTAGATGGTTTTGCTTGTACCGTGTTTTTTTCCGTTCAGCTTCCACCGCGAAAACGCGAGTTTTAGCTGAGTTGCGGGTATCTCGTGCAAAGCGGATAAAAGCAAAGTGAACGATCGTGTTGTCACAGACCGTTTTTCTTTTTCAACATGGCATTGTGGCCTCAAAGGTAGCGGGTGTCCTAATCTAAATCTAACTAATAAAATCCCTTTTCACTACCGGTACCGCCAGATCCCAACTAATCTTCCAGCACGCGCTTCTTCCCAGGGGCGGGAAGATCGACATCTTTGTATCGAATGCATGCAGCAACGAGGGAATCGATGTCCCCCACCCAGCATCTCGTCTTCAACTTGTCACCGGATAGTCTATCCGCAAACTCGTCGATAGTCCACCCGGTCTCCGGCGCCTTCTCGAGAGGTCGGACACCCACTTTTTTGGCCGCCTGTTCTTGATGGTCTCGAGATCTGGGGTCCGAGGGTTGCAACAGGTTGATGCGCCACCACTTTGGACGGGGGGGACAAGGCGTGCCGTGCGTGCGAGCGTACTCTGCCATGGACTCGAAGTCTTTCATGATGGCGATAAGCGCTTCTCCAGTCATTTCCCTTCCGGACTGCTTGCGAGTGTTCCTCCCTATGCATTTGACGTTCAAAACAACGCCGTGACGGACGTGCCATTCGAGCGCCGCGAAGCTGACGACTTTGGCCAGATGGACGGGGTCCTTGAGGACTTCCGCAGCGGGGGTGCCCGATCTTGCTACGGCGCGGATCCCAAGATACGAACGGATGTATGCAGGATCGGTGTCGGTGTGTTTGGCGGGACGCCACTTGGATGCCGTACCGCCGACAATCTCGCGCGTCGCATTAGCCCATTCCTGGGAGGCGGCTTCCACCTGCTCCCAGGTGGACAGAGGCGGATGGCTTTCCATCTCCTTTGCGATGGCGAGAGTGTCCAGCAGGGAATCGGATACTGCGCGAGCGCAGGCTTCCTGAACGAGGACAGGAGCTTCCTGCAATGAATCCTCCATGAGAGGATATGGGTCCGCGCCAGTGAGCTCATGACGACGAGGGAGCCTCCAGACCGTTGCTTGCCACGACAAACTAGCGTATCGAAAGTGAGGAAGTGAACACGTCATGCGGTTTTCCGCAAAGAGTTGTCGTGGCCTCCACTTGCCTGAGTGGGACCATCGGAAAACGCTCAGTCAGACGAGCGCAAGGCAACTAGAATCAGTGGTCAGAATCTCCCGACGAACCTGTTCGAAAGCGACCGCCCCCACCACATTCACTGCAGAGCGTGTACTTGTCGTTACAGCTCTGGCAGATGTGTTCGACCGCAAACGGGGGGTCCGTCCATGTCGTGAGCGAGGCAGGTGCCATGCGTACGCCTCCCGCCCCAGCATGTCTCTTGCAAACATCGCACGGTATGCGCGTATCCCTCCGGAACCCTGGGTGGTTTCCGGACATTGTCTTTCCCCCTCCTCCCCGCTGCTTCTTGTTCCCGAGATGCACCGCGCAACGCGTACACGCAAAATCCAAGATGTAGGTGTGGACGGTGGCGAGCTGCTCACGTGTCCCGTGCAGAATAAGATGCAGGAAGTGCTTGCCGCACGACCGGCATTCGACGCTCACGCTGGCAACCGGACGTCTTCGCGAATGGGGAACCGTACGGTGGGTTGTTTCGCTCGTACTCGGAGGGAGAGACGAGCTTTCGGAGGAAGCGTTCGAAGCGGAAGGAAGACCCTGCGGTTGGGAACCCGCATCCACATGGTGAAGCGGTGCCTCGGGAGAAAGGTAAGGCAAGGTGCCGGAGGAAGCATCCGAGGTGTCCGGGTGTTTTTCGTAGCACGTCCTCTGCTCGCTGGAAACTGCTCCATCCAGCCCGACGAGCATTTGGAGCTCGGGTGAATCCCAAAAGGAATCGAACGGAGACAAGATGGAAGCAAGCGATTCGATGGAGTCGGGAGGATACGCAGCTGGTTGCAGGTCCAGCCACGAGTCCATGTCCCAGTCCCCCTGCCCTCCGTGATGCGTGCCACCGAAGACCGTGGTTTCGTGAGCCACCACCTCGTTGGGGTTGACGAGCGGAATCGCCAGCGGTTGCATTTTAAGAGGCTCGTTCGGTTGCTGAACATCCGAGTCGTTGTGGGTGGGGCTTTGACAGCCATGGGCATGGTGAGAAGAAGAGTGGGACAAGTTCTGGTGCAGCAGTTGATTTCGGTCCTGTATCTGCAGGTGAAGGATGGCAAGCTCCAGCTCCTTTGTGCGACGCTCCTCCTGCAAGAGGGCCAGTTCTAGTTCCAATGCAATCCTCGGGGACTCTGTGATGCTGCATGTCTTTTGACATGGGGGGGAGTCCGTCGGTCAGTCAGTCAACGGCAAACGACGGAACGAGCGAACGAGACGTTTCCTGCCGTGGGCAGAGAGCCAAAGGCGTCCACCTGACTGAGATAGACTTACGGGCTGCAGTGCGCGGTGGTCGGTCGTTTGCATGGGGGAGTGGAGACGGGTGGGGTATGGGAAATGTGGGTGCGGGCTGCTGCTGCCTTGTGCGTTGATGATTTACACGTTGCGTGGTGGAGCGGTGGTGGTGGTGGGTGGTGCGGCCGCTGCTGCGGCTTCCCTCTCCCTCGTGCGTCACCAAGGATCCGGTACCAAGGGACCGAGGACCTGGTCTCGCCATGTGGCTGTGGCAGTTCATTACTCGAAGAGGGTTCCTTTCGCACTATTGATACTGTACATATGGGGCACCACACTACAAAGTTGTGGGGGAGGGAGGAGGGCGCGTGGGCTGGGGGGGAACGGAGAGGAAGGCTAGTACCTCAACCCTTTCAGCGGCAACCGATCATGTTCGTCGGTAGTGCAGTCAGTGACGTCTCCGTCCGGCGTCCGTCCCTCCACCAAGTACCGCCTCACCAGCTCGTCTGCACAGCGCGACGGTTCGGCAGTCGACAAGTGTCCATACCCGTCGATGCGGACGAGATGCGAATCGGCCAACGTCCTGTGCACTTGCTCAGCGCTCTCGATCGGAGTGACCGGGTCATGCACATTGGAGACGACGAGGATCCTCGACTTTGTGGCCCTGTTCCAGGGACCAGTGTAGCGTTCCGCGGCGTCGCTTCGGGGCCAGAAGGCGCAGATGAGGTTGATGCTCAGGAAAGAGTACTTGCTGATGGGATACAGGTCCGACATGAGGTCGAACTCGCGGCGGAAGCTCGAAGCGTCGTACGTGGGCGCGGGACCGTCCGAGCAGGCGACGGCCGACATGCCCGACGTGTACTCGGACTCCCCGAGACCGCCTCGCGGGGCTGCAAGGTTTCGAGCCGGAACGCCGTTGTCGGCGAGGAGCTCGGCGAGCGCCGTGGCGTACTTTGGCCAGTCCTTCGGGCGGTACACCAGCTGTCGGACAAGACCCGTCAGGGAGGCGCCGGTCAAGATTCCAGGCACCTCGGAGCCCGAAACGGGAAGGGGCTGGGCATCGAGATCGACCATCTTTTGCATCAGCCGGGCGAGAACGTAGGGCCGCTCGGCGGAGGGATCGGCTAGGGCACATCGACCCGGTCCAGCTTCTTCGCATGAAGACGCGAACATTTCCACGTTCTCTTCCACATGCATGTCATCAACCGCCTGGAGGATGCCGGCTCAGTACCACAACAACATGGCCTCGTGCAAGACATGTACACCCACCTCGGTCGTGTTGGGCGTGAACCCGAATCCGTATCCAGCCATATACGCGACGGGATCCTGCACGCCGTCCAGGATGATGCGCCCGGTGGTGTCGGGAAACATGTTCAGGTAGGTCAGCCCGATGTGAGTTCCATAGCTATAGCCGATAAAGTTGAGATCGTCAGAGCCGAGGGCGATGCGCATAAGCTCCAAGTCGCGGGCGACGGCCGCGGTGGTCACAAAGGGAAGGATCCGCGCCGCGTGCTTTGCGCAAAGCTCTCCCAGGACCTGCGCCTTGGCTGCCAGCTGCTCCAGGCTCACACCGTAGGTTCGGAACACCTTTGGAAAAAACGAAGGTAAAATCAAACGTCAATCAGTGGGGATCAACAGGAATCAGAGCCCATGTCGACTCACATCCAAGAACACCTGCTCTTGACCGGCAATCGGGAAACATCGCACAGGGGCCGACTTGCCGACACCCCTTGGGTCAAATCCAATCAGATCGTGTCTGTCGCCGTATCGAGCCGCGTCCTTCTCGCCATCCCACTGCACAGCCTCCACTCCGGAGCCTCCCGGTCCGCCTGGATTTACGAACAAGGACCCAAGCGCGGGTTGCACGCGGGCAGGGAACTTGATGACAGCGAGGTCGATTGTGTCACCGGCGGGATCGCTATGATTCAGAGGGACGGTAAAGGTCCCGCAAAACATGTTGGGATTCTCAGGGCACTCTTTCCACTGTGAGGCAAAAGAAAGCGAAAGGTGCGTCAAGTGCTGACCTCGGGGGGGGGGGGGGGGGGGG